>CAUYQG010002369.1:0-41992 GCA_963574415.1 Tarsius wallacei
TTGTTTTGATTACTGTAGCCTTATAGTAAAGTTTGAAGTCTGGAAGTGTGATACCTCCTGCTTTGTTTCTTTTGCTAAGGATTGTTTTGGCTATTCGTGGTCATTTATGTTTCCATATGAATTTCTGTATTGTCATTTCCAAGTCTGAGAAGAATGATGTTGGTAATTTAATGGATATTGTGTTGAATCTGTAGATTGCCCTTGGTAGGATGGACATTTTAACAATGTTGATTCTTCCTATCCATGAGCATGGAATACTTTTTCCGTTTGTCTTCTTGGATTTCTCTGAGCAGTGTTTTGTAGTTCTCATTATAAAGTTCTTTTACTTCTCTGGTTAGAAAGATGCCGAGGTATTTCATTTTTGGTGGCTATTGTGAATAGGATTGTGCTTTTAATTTGGATGTCTGCTGCTTGTTGTTGGTGTATAGGAATGCAACTGTCTTTTGCCATTTATTTTGTACCCTGAGACTTTGCCAAAGTCCTTTATCAGTGCAAGCAGGTTTTTGACAGATTCTCTTGGATTTTCAAAGTATAGGATCATATCATCAGCAAAGAGGGATAACTTGACTTCCTCTTTTCCTATTTGGATACCCCTGATTTCCTTCTCTTGTCTAATTGCCCTAGCTAGAACCTCCAACACAAAGTTGAACTAGAGGGGTGAGAGTGGGCAGCCTTGTCTTGTTCCAGTTTTCAGGGGAAATGTTTTTGTCCATTTAGCAATATGTTAGCAGTGGGTTTATCGTAGATGGCACTTACTATTTTGAGGTATGTTCCTTCTATACCTAGGTGTTTGAGGATTTTTATCAAGAAGGGACACTGGATTTTTATCAAAAGTTTTTTCTGCATCTAATGATATAATTATGTGGTTCTTGTTTTTACATCTCCAACTCAAAAAATTTTTAAAAAGGTATACTCTGTATTTATGTAGCAACTGGCTTGTATTATAAAATATAGTTGTTACAGCAGACAGTGGTAAAAATAAGTTTGAAAAAAACTAACTTAAGATATAGCCTCAGGGAAGTCTGCTCTGAGGAAGACATTACAATGAACTGGCTGACTTGATATTTTATGTTTATTAACTAATAAAACTTAATGTTCGTGCTTATACAAGTACAATGAAACAATAAGAATTAAACTAATTTTTTTAGTAAAGGATGCATGTCTTCTGAGTTGCTCTTTTCAAATATTAATTCTACTATTTTTAATAGAAATATGTCTTAAGTTGTAAATGTCAGTTAATAATAGTAGGTCACTAACAGGCCTCTTCAGAACTTATTGGTGATAATAAAATATGCTTCCTAGGTTTCAGAAATCATTTGTTTTTCTTTTTCAGAGCAGCCAACTTTGCCTTCAGCTTCATCTCATTTGCAAGAAACACTCATGTAACTAGGAAGTTGGTATTAAAAACAGACACAGACATTAGAACACACAGTTTAGCTTTAGTTCCCATGTTTTCTGCTTATTCCTAAATTAATAACATCACAAACACTCCCTAATTAGTATCATATTAACCCCTGTGGCAATGAAAAAATACAGGCAGCAATACAACTTGTAAATCAACACAACTGAATACATTCATTTTTGCATATTTACTTGGTTTTATCCAATGGATCAAGTTGCAAAAAAAATGTAGCAGGTCAAGAGTCTTTTATCCAGAAAAGACGCCCATTTTGAACTTGATATACTTTTGAAAATAAAACAAACTTGTTCTCTAAGTCCTGGTCTGGCATTTTCTTTCCCAGATTTAAGGAGCCTTGGGACTTTTTTTTTTTTTTTTTTTGAATCTGAGTCTCATTGTGTTGCCCAGACTGGAGTGCAGTGGCACACTCATGACTGCTACAGCCTCTATCATATGGGCTCAGGCGATCCCCTGCCTCAGCCTTCCTAGTAGCTGGAACTACAGGCATGTACCACTTTACCCTGGGGGCCAATTTTTTTTCCCCCTAGATTTATTGTAGAGATGAGGTCTCGCCAAGTTGTTCAGGCTGGTCTTGGACTCCTGGACTCAGGCAATCCTCTTGCCTCTGCCTTCCAAAGTACTGGATAACAGGGACCTGGCTGGGACATCTTTTTGACATTTTCTTCAATGCATCCAAGGAATCTAAAACCTTTTCAACTTGTTCGGGAATAGTTCTTCCGATCTAAAGTTAGAAATATATGTCTTGCCAGGCTCGGTGGCTCAGCCTGTAATCCCGTGCCTTGGGAGGCTGAGGTGAGTGGATTGCCTGAGCCCACGGGTTCGAGATCCGCCTGGGCAACTTGGCAAGACCTTATCTCTACAATAAATAAAAAAAAATTAGCCGGGCGTGGTAGCGTGCGCCTGTAGTTCCAGCTACTCAGAAGGCTGAGGTGGAAGGATCGCCGGAGCCCAGCAGGTCAAGGCTGTGGTGGCCGAGAGCGGCCACTGCACTCCAGTCTGGGCGACGGAATGAGACTCCAACTCAAAAAAAAAAAAAAAGAAATATATGTCTTCTTTCAATAGACTATTCCATGTCCGCATATGTATTTTTCAATGTTTATACCTACATGTCTATGTACATTCAAGACATTGGCAACAGTGGTGTTACCACAATGGGACAAGGGGTGTGGGGATAGTTCCTTTTCACTGTATCCCTGTGGCAAATACCACAGGTTTGCTGTCAACATCCATTCCAATCCATTTTTTCCCCTTTGCCTTCTTCACCTTAAAAACGTACCTTCTAAAATTTCCTTGTGGCCAGGTAGCAAATCTCTACATTTTTCCCTTTGTCCTTCCCTCTCTTTCAGCCTGGAATACCACCACAATAACTGGAGGTCCAGCAGCCTTGGGGACAAAATCCACACACTAACCAAACTGAAGCAGAAGAAAATGGTTTCCTTCGGTAGCTCTCAAGTCTCATACTACTGCTGAAATTCTACCTATGTGGGAAAAACAACTCTCCAAAGTGCGGAATCCTTTGCTTATCAGAAGCTATGCAAAGCTGAAAGCAATCCTAACATTTGGTTGATTGCTTTTTACCTTTCAAAATCTGAACCAAGTGCGTGTGTTACCTATTTTAAAAATAATACAATTCTAAAAACAATATACAATATTTATACATTTTTATTATTTTTATTCTTAATTTTTTGAATAATTCAAGAAACTCTTGTTTGGCTTTTTTTTTTTTTTCTTTTTTTTAACTACATAAACCTTTAGATTGCCAAAAAATTATTCTAGTCTTTTTTTTGACAAAGCAGTACAAGATAATCTAGAGAAACGCATTTGCAATATTCTAATGTAAACACCTGAGAGCATGGTTACTGCCTAGGCTAGCAGTCACTTTGCTGGTGACATGCCAGAAGCACTTGCAACCACCTGGACCCCTCTGCCAGAAGGGTTAGCTTTGTTTTGTTTTACAAACTTGGACTTCCGATGTAAGACAACTGCCCTAGAGTGTGAACTCTGGTGGGAACTCTGGGGACACCAACTTATCGGACAATTTCCATTTCATTTAAGATGGTATGACATTTATATACCAGCATCTGAAATAGTCTGAGTTACTGACAAATATTGTATCCTGACATTACCAAGGAGCTGAGATTTATTTTGAGCTCTTTGATACTATGCCCCCTAGTGGTTTTCAGTGGAAAAAATTACAAAATTAATATAGCTGTATTCTTGATTGCAAACAGAACCCACTCCAGCTGGGGTTTTATCAGCCCCACTCCTCAAGATACCTCACTGCCATTTATTGAAGTGGATCTCCAATTACTACAATCAATATGCGTTGACTATGAGTATGAATAGTGCTCCTATGAAGTTGTGCAGTGTACAACTTGTACCAAACATATGTAGCCCTGGATATTAAGTGGCTCACATAATTTCTGAAAGGGTGCGAGAGTGAAGCTTGGAAGTCACATGGTCATGAAACTTCCCCAGCTTATATAGCAATTTTGTTCTATGGGAGGCCCAGAGTCACTGCTGCTGGGCACAGATAACATATCCTATTGATAAAGTCTGGATCACTTATATATATCCTAGCTGCAAGAGATGTTAGGGAAACAAGTTTCTGGATTCTTCTTGAGGAGGTGCTGACTCATAAAGTTGGAAATCCCCAAATTTAGTAAGGGTGTTTGTGAAGGTTAATTTTTTTTTTTGAGTCGAAGTCTCACTCTGTCTCCCAGGCTGGAGTGTAGCAGCACGCTCATGGCTACTGCAGCCTTGACCTGCTGGGCTTAGTGATCCTTTTGCCTTAGGCTTCCAAGTAGATAGAACCACAGGTGTGTGTCACCACACCTAGCTAATTTTTTTGATTTATCGTAAAGACAGTGCCTTGCCAAGTTTCCCAGACTGGTCTTGAACCCTTGGGATCAGGCAATCCTATTGCCTTAGCCTCCCAAAGTGCTGGGATCACAAGCTTCAGCCATCCCACTTGTCACTGGTTAATTTTAATGTGTCAACTTGACAAAGCTGATGGATGCCCAGATAGCTGGTAAAATATTATTTCTGGGTGTGTCTGTGAGGGTGTTTCTGGAAGAGATTAGCATTTGAATCAGCAGACTGAGTAAAGGAGATCACCTTCACCAATGTGGGTGAGCATCATCCAATCATTTGAGGGCCTGAATAAAACAAAAAGGCAGAGGAAGGACAAATCTGCTCTCTGCTCGAGGAGGATCATTCATTTTCTCTTGTCCTTGGGTGTCAACACTCCTGGTTCTTGGGCCTCAGATTGGGACTTTCACCATTGGCTCTTCTAGTTCTTGGACCTTCAGGCCTGGACTGGATTACACCACTGGATTTCCTGGGCCTCAAGCTTGCAGATTGTAGAACTTTTCAGCGTCTATAACTATGTGAGCCAGTCCCTCATAACCAATCTCTCTCCAATCTCTCTCTCTCTGTCTCCCTTTTTCTGGCTCTCTGTCTCTCTCTCTCTCCTATTGGTTCTGTTTCTTTGAGAACTTTGATTAACACGGTGTTCAAAGGCTTTGGGGATCATCCAAAAGGCAAAACAAATGACAAATATCCACCAGAGCTTGCAAATATTGTGTTTACCAATCCCTCCTCTCCTGAGCATAGCTTCTTTCAAATTTCTTAGTGTCCTCTTTCTATTATCATACACATCTAGCTTCTTCTAAGGTCCTTCTAAATTGGTGAATTCTCACTGGGAGTTGAGGAATATTTTTCATCATTATGACTATCATTGCCCTAGTATGCCACTGCCACTAAACAATTAAATAATATTAAACAATAACTCCATTTCCACCCCTAGCTCCTGGCAACCACTGTTCTTTCTGTTTCTATGAATCTGACTACCCTAGACTCCCCCTGTAAATGGAATCATACAGTATTTTTCTTTTTTGTGACTATCGTCTTTCACTTAGCTTATGTCCTCAAGGTTCATCCATGTTGTAGCATGTATCAGAATTCCTTTTCTTTTTCGGGCTGAATAATATTCCATTGTATGTAGCTATCACATTATCCTTAGCCATTCATTTCAAAGAGGAGTACTTGGGTTGCTTCCACCTCTCGCTATTGCCATAAACCTTTTATGAACATAATGTTCAAATATGAGACGTGATTGTTGGGCTCCTATGTAGAAGCTGGATTGCAGACGGGCAATAGTGAAACAGGAAGACCAAATAGGATCTGTTGGAACTCACCGTTCATTGTCATGTTTTAAGACTCAGCTCAAATGTCACCTGGCTTTAGGAGTCTTGCTGGCTTCCGCAGGCAGAGCCAGCCTCTTTCCTAAAGCCACCACGTTCCCTTAGACAGGCACAGCATTTATGCCTATTTCCCTCCCACAGACAGTCCGTTTTCTGGGGGGTCCCCTGGGCAGCCTCCAGCCCCGCACCACCATCGCTCTTCCGGAGAGGAAATGGGACGTAGGGAGCGGATTTTGAAGCCTCTGTGGGTACAGGCTGTCCTTTCAGAACCGGGGCTCTCTGGGGGAATGTATGTTTGACTTTCTATTCCCAGCAATATAAGTCCAGATGTTTATGGATGTTTGAAGCTGGGATGAAAGAGTTTCTATTCATGCCCCTAGAATCTGTGAGGCCTTTTCTTTCTTTCTTCTTCTTCTTTTTTTTTTAACTAAGACCTTACCGCAAAACTTGGGTTGCTTGGCTGGGGAAAGGAATGCAGAATGAGGAGGTTTCCTCTTGCTCCCAGCCGGAAGCGGGCACACCTGGGGCGGAGGGGGAGGGCAGAGCCCAGGGGTCCTCACCCGGGACCTCCGCGGCGCAGGGCCCGCTGGGGTGGGAGCGAAAGCGGGGAGTCGCGCAGGCTGCGGCCGTGGATGGGCGCCCCCGCCCCGGGACTTTCTGGGCGGGAGAGCCGGGCCAGGAGGAGCCCAGCCGAGCCCATCCAGCCGCGGCCGGCTCGCGGCGCGGGGCAGGGCGGGCGGTGACCATCGCGCCTCTGGCCGCCTGGCCCAGACATTCCGCTTCTACCGCTGGAATGCGCGGACAAGGCTCCTTGTTGGCCTTGGGCGGGGTTCCCGGGCCCGCCTGGCTCGCGCGGCCCCGGGGCGGGCCGGGGCGGGGCCCGAGGCCGCGGGACCTTTAAATCGGCCGCCTGGGCGCGGGCCCCAGGCCCCGGACAGACCCGGCGACGCTACCCCGCCTGCGAGCCCATCATGCCGCGCCCGGCCCCCGCGCGCCGCCTCCCGGGACTCCTCCTGCTGCTCTGGCCGCTGCTGCTGCTGCCGTACCCCGCCACCCCCGGTCCCGTGGCCCGCCCGGGCTGGCGGAGGTTGGGGACCCGCGGCCCCGGGGGCAGCCCCGGACGCCGCCCCGCTCCCGCGGCTCCCACCCGCGCGCCCTACTCCGGAGCTGGCGAGCCCGGCGGCGCAGGTACAGTCGGGCGGGGAGGGGAGACCGGCGGGCGGGGAGTCGGGCACCCTCCGGATGTATGCTGCATCCCGACCTCAGGCAGACCGTGGTGCGGGAGAAAGTCCCCTTCCCGATGAGTCCTGTGGGGAAACTGAGGCCCAGAGAAGGCAAGGGAGATACCCAAGGTCACTCATACGTCCAGGCTAGAACTCGGGATCTCCTGAAGCTCAAACTCCAGCGAGGATAGGGTAGCCGGGAATCCTGGGGCTTACTGCCCAGCTCTGTCCCAATCCTGATCTCTCAGTCAGCTGAACAAAGCCTTCCTGAGATCCTGCTTTCAGTTCTTTTAAAATCCCTCGATCTCGCTCCAGGACCAGAGCGTGATCTTTCCTCTCCTTCCCATATCTTTCAAGCTGCCTCAGTGGAGGCAAGGATGTGGTCCAGACTTCAGACTGGAAGGTCAGGGGAGGTGATGTGAGGCCAGGAAGGAAGGCCGAGGAGCCTCGGGATGCCCCAGGACCTGTCCTGTAACCATCCTGGTCTCATGTCTGTTCTCCTGCCCCGACCAGGTGTACTGATGAGCTGACTGACCCCACATCCCAACCGATGCGTTCTTAGAACCTCAAAGACCCAAGACACTGGATCTGTGGCGAACAATTCTATTTCCCTTTTTAGTTAGTAATTGATCCCCGAAGTGGAGCAAAACTGACAGATCATCTGACACAACCCTTGACAGCATGCACAGGGAAACTGAGGCTTATCAAAGTGAAGGGATCCAGCAAATCAGTGTCGGAGTCCAGCAAAAAACTCAGGCTTCCAAAATCCAAAGCAAGGGCTCTTTTCACTTCTCCAACCTACCAAGCTCTTAATATGGTTTACATGAGATTTTTATCTTAATTGCCAAGAAGTCCAACTTCATTCTTGCTTAAGACAGGCTGTACCAAACCATTTTCTAGGTGTCCAGGGTCACCTGGCCAGTGAGTGATGCTACATGCTTCAGGTTGATTTGTGTTGCTTCTTTCCTTCTGCATCTTTTCGTATATGTTGAAGAGCTCAAGGGACTCTTTCCTGTATCCACCTCAATATTTGAAATGGCGAAAGCACTGCCACTGAGGCAGGAGGTGCCAGTGTCTACAGGGTTGGATTCAACTGGTGGCCAGCTGGTTGTTCCAGGACAGGAATGAGGGATAGTCTTCTAGAAGTTAACCTTACCTCTAGTTCTGACCTACCTCCCTTGGAAAAGGGACTAGAAGAGGGAGGAAGAATTCTGCCTCGAATGGCCATGTTCCCTCTAAGCTGCACTGGTCCTTTATTACCCGGAATCCACATGATTGTGAATGATAATCCCTTGATAAATGCCACATTCCACACTTTCCTGCATTCTCTCCTTTTAGCAAGCAGAAATTACTAAGCTTTTCTGTGAGCTATCTTTCTTTCTTTTTGAGTTGGAGTTTCACTCTGTTGCCCAGGCTGGAGTGCAGTGGCACAATCATGGCTCACCACAGCCTCGACCTTCTGGACTCGGGCAATAATTCCATCTCAACCTCCCAAGTAGCTGCGACTATAAGCACATGCCACCACATCTGGCTAATTAAAAAAATTTTTTTTTTGTAGAGACAAGGTTCCACTATGCTGCCTAGTCTGGTCTTGAACTTCTGGGCTCAAGCAATCCTCTTGCCTTGGCCTCCCTAAGTGCTAGGATTACAGGTGTGAGCCACTGAACCTGTTCTCTGTGGGCTTTTACTTCTAGCATGGCTGTAAGAAATTGGTGATTTCAGATTCTCACTTTCTTTGTTCTTGAGAATCAAATTGCTACTCTAGATAGAGAATGAGAGTGAGATTCAAAAACAATGAGTGATCATTGCCAAAGGTGTACAAGTCAGAAAGGAACCAGTTCACAGAATTTCCTGCCTCCCTGGTCAAGCCTCAGGTATTAGTTTTCTATGACTGCTGCAACAAATTACCATGAATTTAATGCCTTAAAACAACACACGTTTATAATTGAAGAGTACTATAGGTCAGACATCTGACACTGGTCTTGCTGGGCTAAAATCAAGGGTGTCCACAGGGCTGTGGTCCTTTCGGGGAGAATCTGTTTCCTTGCCGTTTCATGTGGAGGCTGTGGCATTCCTTGGCTCATGGCCCTTTGCCTCCATCTTCAGAGCCAGCAACAGCAGGCTGAGTCCTTCTCACACTGAATTATTCACACCTCCTTCCTCTGTCTCTCCTGCTTTTAGAGGCCATTGTAATCACATTAGGCCCACCTCGTTATCCCAAGGGCTTTAACTTAATCATATGTGCTCAGTCTCCTTTGCCATGTAAATTAACATGTTCCTGGGATTGGGACAAGGGCACTTTGGGAGAGGGGGAGTTGCATTATTCTGCCTACCATTTCCCCTATAACCTCCCAAATAGAGAATTCAGTGGGAAAAACCAAGTGGAGAAGAAGGAATCATTCACATTTAGTTATAAGAACATAACCACAATAGTTATAAGGATGCCATCTGTGTGTTTGTGAAAGCATTGTTAGTTACAGGGTTCACGTCATCATGTTTTTTCCTTTTACTCCAATTATGCAAAAATCTTCAGACTCATCTCCTGGAAAGATTTTCAACACATCACTCATTCCTGGCTCCATATCCATGGAACTAACTCTCAAGGGATGCAGTGCAATTTTGGAGTTTTGAAAAAGAAACATTTTTAATTCCTTTTGACTTAACTAAATACATGACATACAGCATATTTCAGGATGGTGGCTCAAAGTCAACAAGCAGGATGTTTACTGGGTACATGAGATAATCTTGATTTTTGTGGTGGAAAATGTTGCCTCAGAGAAAGGTATTTGGGGTATGGTAGAAAGCCCCTGGGTCTGGGGGTCAGGAAATTTGGGATCCAATCCATTCTCTAGTACTTTCTAGTTCTCACACCTTCTTGAACCTCAGATTTCTTACCTGTAAAATGGATATAAAAACAACCTCTGCACTGCTGACTTTCACAGTGTTAGTGTTGATACCCTGTGATATCTGAAGTACTACTGAAGTAAGATATTATTTATTTTCTTTCTTCTTCTTTTTTTTTAGATATGGGGGTCTCACTATGTTGTCCAAGCTGGTCTTGAACTCCTGGGCTCAAGCAGTCCTCCTGTCTTGGCTTCCCAAAGTGCTGGGATTATAGGCGTGAGCCACCACACCCAGCCTGTTTATTTTCTTAACTGAATACTTCCAAGCAGGGGGCTAAGACCAAGAGGATAATTTTCAGCTTTTAAAAGAAAACTATACAGAGGCATAATCCTGTTCCAGATTAGGCTTTTTCCATAAACCTAGGAGTTCCTTTTGAATCTTCTATTTTCCCTATTCACTGAGTCAGTTGCCTTCTCAGAGTAGCGTCAACTTCTAGCCCCTCATTAGGAACGTGAAGAGCCCTGAGTGACACTTCATGCCCAAGGATCTCATTTCCACATAGAGAATCATGTGTGCATGTGTGTGTGCATGTAATCATGTATGTAATTATGTGTGCATGTGTGCGTGTTTGTGTGTTGGGTGAGAAGAGGGAATGGCTTGGAAAAAAAAGCTTAATGCCTGGCTTCTTTCTTATTTAGTACCAATGTGTAGGTTTAATTTTGGTGGTGAGAAGATGAGATGTGCAAACAATTGTGAGGAACAGGAAAGAATGGATGAAAACTAAGATGTATTGTGTTACTCTAGTGTGTCAGGTACTTTTGTGTAAAAAACAAATATGTGCCTTAAGGGCACAAAAGCCCATTTGCTTTTGTAGCTCCAGGGCTTCATACATGCAGGCCTACCAAAAGAAAGTGAAGGAGAGATGACCAAGAGAGTTTGATGGGACAGTAGGGCAGATAGCAGGTCACAGTCTGCTGCTTACAACAAGACATGCTCATAGAGGTGGAAGTGCATTAAACAGATAGCAGATTGTGTTATCACCCCTCTTTCTACTTTCAATTACTTTCCCTATTCCCAGGGGTTCTAGTTGGACCTCAAAGTTCACTAAACAGGAATGAAGAACCGAATGGAGGGAGGATTTAGGTTTACTCCAGAGCAGTGTTCACCCCTTGGAAGTGGAGTAAAAGAAGGAAGCACTAGAAGGGCCCCAGAGTGCTTTGCCTCAAACTCTGGCATTGCTTGAGGCCTGGGCAGAGTAGTGTGCAGTGAGGCTGGCCCTGAAGGTCTAGGGCTTTAATACCATTCACGGATACTTTGTCCTGTTGCCTCATAGCCAAGGTACCTGTAGTCCCAGCTACTCTGGAGGCTGAGGTGGGAGGATCACTTGAGCCCACTTTAAGGCTGCAGTGAGCTATGATCGCACGCACTACTGCATTCCAGGCTGCGTGACAGAGACCCCAATTCTTAAAATAAAAAGTTTTTTAAAAAAGGGTCTGGAATCCATTCATTCCTAGGAATCATGAGGAACTTTGGGAGCAGAACCTTAAGCAGAGGAATAAGGTTCTAAGTGAAATTTCAGCGCTCAGTCAGCCTATAGATGAGGTATTTGGGGGAAATGTCACATATTTATGTGAATTCTCACTAGGGAATTCTGAAGGTCTTGGTGCTTTCAACATCCAAATGGTGGATAGTCTTAGACAAGGTTGTAGGCCATGGTGGTGTTGGGGTCAGGTAATGCTGCCTCGCTGGCCTTCTAGAATCCCACAGTTCTCTGAAATTCAGGATTGTCATATTTTTGGTTGTGATTTAATCATTGCTTGGTCTTTTCTGCTCCCCACACCTTTCTTTGCAGGCGTTTGCAAGAGCAGACCCTTGGACTTGGTGTTTATCATCGATAGTTCTCGTAGTGTACGGCCCCTGGAATTCACCAAAGTGAAAACCTTTGTTTCCCAGATAATCGACACCCTGGATATCGGGTCAGCTGACACACGGGTGGCAGTGGTTAACTATGCTAGCACCGTGAAGATTGAGTTCCATCTCCAGGCTTACTCAGATAAGCAGTCCTTGAAGCAGGCCGTGGCTCGAATCACACCCTTGTCAACAGGCACGATGTCGGGGCTGGCCATTCAGACAGCAATGGATGAAGCCTTCACAGTAGAGGCAGGAGCTCGAGGGCCCACCTCCAATATCCCGAAGGTGGCCATTATTGTGACAGATGGGAGGCCTCAGGACCAGGTGAATGAGGTGGCAGCTCAGGCCCGAGCATCTGGCATTGAGCTCTATGCTGTGGGTGTAGACCGGGCAGACATGGAGTCCCTCAGGATGATCGCCAGTGAACCCCTAGATGAACATGTTTTCTATGTGGAGACCTATGGGGTCATTGAGAAACTTTCTTCTAGATTCCAGGAAACCTTTTGTGGTAAGTTGGTAAGTCTTTGCTTCCAACTAGGAAGGATGTTATTATATTCAGACATTGTAATCCCCCCAGAAGAGATTTATTTATTTATTTATTCTGAGTTGGAGTCTCACTCAAGAGATTTATTCTTTTTTTTTTTTTGTAGAAATTTTATGGAAAACTTAAATATATTCAATGCTTTTTTTGGTGTGTGTGTTGTTGGTTTTTTTTTTTTTTTTTTTTAACCAACTTAAGCACACTATGTTGGTTTAGGAATATAGAGCTACATTATATATAACTTGGTTTGCTCATAAAATCTTCATGTTTGCATTAGAAATGGGAAGGTCTGCAAATATCCAGGATAAATGATCCTGCTGTTCCCTGATGGGGTTAGAAACAAAACAAAACAAAAATTAAGATGCCTCTCTTGTCCTCTTTGCCCTACCACTACATTTTTTCCCCAGATTTTTTTTTTTTTTTTAAATTTTACCGTCTCTAGATTTAACAGAACCCCACTTGTTCTGTAGAAGACAGGGAGTGGCATCAGTCCTTGGGAGGATCAGGAGGTCTGTATTCCAGTGTCACTGTCAGGCCAAGTGTGCATTTAGTGAATACTCTAATTTTCAGATTTGGCTCTTTCTCTGATTATTCTTTGTTGAAGAACAGGATTGGGGATGAAAAAGAGTAGGGTGTCAGTTACTTGACAGCGAAAGCAGTTAAAAAAAATTATTCTGTTACTTTCCTTCTATTCTTTTCTTCCTTTAGGATGGAGTTTGAACATGAACATGCTAATTTCATTGGGATTTTTAGCATGAATTAGCCAAATCCATGAATACAAATCCATACAGTGCTGGAGTTTATTGAGTTTATTTTTAGTCACTGATCAGAATTATGATTTGTGGGACCCATGCTTTATTTTTTTTTTTCTCACTTGGAGATAATTTTTTGAAGTCCTATATGGAATTATCTAAGCAGGTATGGACAAATTTCTAGTTCAGGTGAACAAATATAATTTGTTCCATATTTATTTATTCAGCATGCATTTATTGATCACTGATGATACAAAGAAGGAAGTAGTCCCTCCCTACCATCAAGTAACATTTTGGGTGGGGGGGAGATGAGACAAACTAGTGAGCCAATAATTACTATTCTAAATTTCAAGGAGACTTTATATCTAAATCAGTGTGAAACGCAGCAATCACCAGTTTGTCAGGAAAAGGGAGATGAAGTCTTGGTATGGGCAAAGTTTGGCCTCATCTCAGCCAGACCTGGCTAGGGTCCGCTTGTCTTTCCCGTCCCGGTACACTGGGCCTTCACAAGTCGTCATTGGCTTTGGTGGCGTCTACTTGGCATTCACTCATTGGTTTCCAAAAGAAAGTGGCTTTCTTTCTCCCAGGAAAACTCCCATGCTTGTGGGTGAGAGCTTTTTCAACAAGATGCTGGTCTGTGGCAAAGTTAGGTCTCAAAGCTAGCACTTGGGGTGGGGTGTGAAGGCCATAAAGTAACAAGTGGTGAGTGGCAATCTTTTCCTTCTGGTACAAAAGACCTGCTTGTTCTGGGGAAAAATGTTCTCTCTATGAAAAAAAGACTGAGGGGCAGTTTGTTGTAGTCAAGGGGTTGGAAAGATCATTCCATGAAAAGGCCCTGATGGAAAAATATTAGCCTTGTCTTATTGCCAGAGGCAATGGAGGCTAGGTTACCTGCCACAGGAGTGCCAGCCTCCTCCAACGGACTCCTTCGTTTCTCAGAAATAACTAAATTAATTGATTTATCTTTCAAAACATGTCACTAGAAAAAAAAAATCCAATGCGATATAAATGGCTCCAGAAGCAAAAGAATGGAGATACAGTTTACCTAACGTAATCTCCTTTTATTTTCTTTCTACCTGTTTGTATTAGAGTATAAGTTTGTTCTCCTTGTGGATGGATATTAGAGGCTCCAAAGTTGCATACATATATGTGGGTTTAAGAACTCATGCTGCATATTTAGAAGGCAGTTACCTGAATTGTCCTCTACTATTTGCATGTTCAAATACACATCACCACCCAAGTGTGAGTGAGTTCCAGGCCTAGAGACATGCCTGTGTGAGGATTTTGTTTAGATACAAACTCTAGAATCCTTGGAAACCAGATTCTGGCTGCAATAGGACAACTACCTAGCTCATAGCATATAGGCAGTGCATTATTGTTCTCCCCATTTCTTGTGTTGGGGAAGCAACAATCTTCTCATGGGCAGGTAAATCAGCCCAATAAAACATCAAATTGCCTGACCCATGTAAGTGTTTGACTTCAACTCCAAATTCCCTTTCTCCTTTGAGAAAGTCTACAGCAAGATCTGTAATTTTAAATTAGTAACATTTTAGTTTAAGAGTGGCATTTCTTTCTTTTCCTTTTTTTTTAAGTGGCTCAGAGAAGTCTGAAAATGTGTTATTTCTAAAAAGTTAGAGGCAGAAAACAAGTAGCCAGTTTTTATAGTGAAGTAAAGGTAGAATTGGTAGGAACCCGGAGAGCGGGTATCTGAAATGTTTCTTATGCATTGATCCTGACTGTTGTAAACTTCCTCTGCACAGCAGTGGACCCATGTGTGCTTGGCACACACCAGTGTCAGCATGTTTGCATCAGCGATGGGGAAGGCAAGCACCACTGCGAGTGTAGCCAAGGATATACCTTGAATGCCGACAGGAAAACGTGTTCAGGTGAGGCCTGCTTAGGGGGCTGTGGCTGACTCAAAGTTATTCTGGGACCTATACTCCAGGTTTTGGACTGACCTTATGCTTTGACCCTCTGACTTTTTTTACCTAACTGCTTTTTACTGGTTTGCTGTTGTTTGTCAAAGAACATGGAAGAAAAGTGAGATGATACATCAATCAGCCAATTATGGTACCTATTACTAGTTTTAAAGAAAAGGATTAGTAGGAGAAAAGGCTAATAAGACAGGGGTCCAACATTCTTGTTCCTTTTAAGGATTTGGAATTCTTCCTGAGTTTTATTGAATTAAATACAAGCTTACCCTCTTTCTTGCTATGATCATAGATGCGCATGAAATCTAGAAGTAGAAGAAAATTTAGAGAGGTCCTCGTCTATCTGGTGCATGAATACTTACGTAGAGTCAATGAAGTATGGGAATTAGCTTCCTTTTTTTTTTTTTGCTTGTTTGTTTTTGTTGCTTAAATCCTAGACAAAAGTTTTTGGGAGGAAGAAAATGTAGAGATTATTTAATTCAGCTTACTCATTTTATAGACAATGAGATTGAGATGGAAACAGGGAAGGAACCCATGTCACAGGATCTGTTAGTGAAAGAGTCAAGACCAGCGTGTTGGTTGTCAACTCCCAGTCCAGTACCCTTTTTTTGTGCTAAGCTGTCCCTCCCCATTTCATTCGCGGTGTGTGTGTGTGTGTGTGTGTGTGTGTGTGTGTGTGTGTAAGCAGCATGGCCCATAATTGATTATTTCTGACATGCTTTGCATGTACTCACATTTGTCCTGATCATCTTTTGATAGCTATCGATAAGTGTGCTCTTAACACTCATGGATGTGAGCACATCTGTGTGAATGACAGAACTGGCTTTTATCATTGTGAGTGCTATGAAGGTTACACCTTGAATGAAGATAGGAAAACTTGTTCAGGTAAGTAGGGGAGGAGTCTCTGCTATTGTTACCTAGCGATTTACCTACCTATCCAGTGTTGGAAGGCTTGGTTACATTGACTGGGAATTGGTGTGTTTTCCTCTCGGCCACCCTTGAGCTTTTCCAATTTCTAAGTCTTATCTGAAATGCTAAAAATGGTAACATGTATCTTGGGCCCAAATGTGTAAATGTGTTGCTCATTTCCTTCTCTGTATCCAGTCCTTTCCAAATGCTACAGGCAGTTTAATAAGTTAAAACCACATTACACCCCACAAGGCACTTATTGCTTATGAAAGGAAAGACGGTAACTTTATAGTAGAGAAACTGGCAGATGCCACCTTAACCAAGTGGTCAAAGTTAACGTCATCAGTGATGCCACATAGTGACATCATGTATCACCTGACATGCCATACTAAGGACACAACAGCATGTCTGTGGTATTCTTGCTAAAAATTCAGAATCATGAGGAAAAATCGGATAAAGCCAAACTGAAAGATATTCTCATTCACAAAATAATTTTTCAGTACTTTTCAAAGTGTCAAAGTCATAAAAGATGAAGAAAAACTGAGGAAATGTCCCAGATTGGAAGAGACTATGGAGACGTTTCAACTTGATGAAATGTGGGATTCTGGATTGGATCTTGGATGAGAAAGAGACATTAATGGGACAACTGGCAAAGTCTGAATAAAGTCTGTAGATTAGTAAATCATATACCAATGTTAATTTCCTGGTTTTGATAGCCATACTATGTTTATATAAGTTAACATTTGGGGAAACAGGGTGAAGCATAGGATCTCTTTGCACTGTTTTTGCAACTTTTTAATATGTTTGAAATTATTTCAAAATGAAAAACTTACACATAAAAAATAATTTAAAAATATATCAGTACAGAAGACAGTTCATTGAATAAAACTTTGGTTCTTGAGTTCTTATGCTGCTCTGAATCAGTTGGTTTTCTTTGGGCTCATTTTCTTTATAAAATAGAAGAGGGTTGATCTACAGTTTCATCAGACTTTAATTTTATGTTTTTCTAAATCTAGTGTAACTGGCCACACAACTGTTTATATCTCTCTGAGTTGGGATAAATACAATAAACCTAAAAGCATTCAAGCTTTAGAAAGTATTTATGAGACACTTAGATTATAAACACTCAATATTGATTATTTTGAAAAGGAATTGGGAAAGGTTAGAGAGTAATTATTGTGTGTGCAGGATTTTATTTAACTCAGTTAACTTCTAGTCAGAACAAATAGTGCTGATGGCTTTGCATAGTTTCTAATGTTTTCTTCTTACATATTTCTAGCTGCAGATAAGGTTTCTATCTATGAATAATAAAGAAATCTTCCATTTTAAAATTTCTTTTCTCCTGTACTTTTGTTTGACAGCTCAAGATAAATGTGCTTTGGGTACCCATGGGTGTCAGCACATTTGTGTGAATGACAGAACTGGGTCCCATCACTGTGAATGCTATGAGGGCTATACTCTGAATGCAGATAAAAAAACATGTTCAGGTAAGGTCCACTCAGCAAATTCCTTTATACTGGGCTCTTTCTATGTCAGTGAAACTAACTGCAGTTTGCCAGGAGACAGGTTCTTAAAGTCAACTTAAAGAATCAGGGCTCAGATGTTCTGCTATGCTTACAGAGAAAGGCATACATTGCTCAGAGAGTGGTGAGCTCACTGGATTCTGCAAACATAGATTACTTCAGAAAATTACCAAGAAATGGTTAGGGAGTGGGGGATATGAGAAAAGCTAATTAAATGTAGGGTCCTTATCCAGGAAAATTTTATAACTCTGTACACTGGGGGCTTTTAAGCAAATAGGAAACTTTAGAGGAAGTCAGTTGGACATTAACTATTTGGTATGATAGGCTGAACTGATCTTTTTCCAGTTAAAACTTGGCTTGAAACTTTTCTGTAGTGTTAATCTTAAAACTGGATCATTTCAGTAAAGAAGACTTTGTAAATGCCTGAATTAGACCCATACAGATCTTCCAGTAAGTTTTAGGCAAGTCATTCCCTGACAGTTTCTAGATGATCAATCTTCAGTGAAACTGAGCCTTATGCCTTGGCCAGTGAGCTCATGCCAGAAATGCTATTCCTCATTAATTTGATTTTAGCTCACTGGCAGGACAGGGTGGCATTTATAAATGGAAAAACACTTCTAAGAGAAATTTGGAACTCTCAAGGTGGTGTGTGGCTTTGGCATACTGAATATGCTTTAGATTTTCTATACATTTTCCCCTCCCTTGAGGAGATAGATTATGGGATTGTGTCAAAATAGATGAAGGGAAATTTCATATCACCAATTCCTCTTATTCTTTATTTTTAAAATTGTTATCATTATTTTTTGAGTTGGGGTCTCACTCTGTCACCCAGGTTGGAGTGCAGTGGCATGCTCATGGCTCACTGCAGCCTCAACCTGCTGGGCTTAGGCTGATCCTCCTGTCTCATCCTCCCAAGTAGTTGGGACTACAGGTGTATGCCACCATGCCTGGCTAATTTTTTGATTTTTTTTTTTTTTTAATAGAGATGAGGTCTCAACAATGTTACCTTGAACTCCTAGACTCAAGTGATCCTCCTGCTTTGGCCTCCCAAAGTGCTGGGATTATCAGCATCAGCCACTGTGCCTGGCACCAATTCCCTTTTAAAAAAAATGAGATCAATAAAAAAAAATTATTGAGGACCTACTTTGTTCCCAGAATGGCACTAAGCACTGTGAGGATATAAAAAAGTGTAAGTTTCTACCTTTGAGCAACTTGCAGCTTGGTTGAGCAGAGAGCCAACTCCTTATGAAAGCCAACTAAGCCAGGGAAGGGACTGGTAGGAACCTAGGGCAGTAGAATATAGGGTGCCTAGGAAGGTTTTGGGCCTTGAGGATGGTGAAAGTTTAGATCAAGGGAATGGAGAGTGGAACTGGTGGGGAACTGGCTTGCACTGGTTTATTTAGGGCAGTAGGACTAGGTCAGCTGGGGTGGAGAGGACTCACATATGTCTGCTCTTCTCAAACTGGTGACAAGTATTCCCATTAGTACTTACCTAAAGCTGCCAGAAACACTGGGGACCTGGGAAAACAAAACAAAAACAAATTTCCACTTTAACAGATCTTAGGAAGTAAATGAAGTAATTTATTTTAAAAAATATAAATCAAAGAAAACTTTCAGTTCAGGCAGACAACTCCAGACAATACTCCCAGATGACAGTAGCCAACATTCTTCAGTGCCTACTCCAGGCCACACATGGTTCTAGGTATTTCAGATTCAGGAAAGCTTTTAATCCTCCACAGTAACTTCTCCACAGTAACTTGGAAGAAACTGGCTGGGCATGGTGGCTTATGCCTGTAATCCCAATACTTTGGAAGGCAGAGGTAAGAGGATCGCCTGAGCCCAGGAGTTTGAGACCAGCCTGGGCAACATGGTGAGACCTTGTCTCTAAAATAAAATTAAAAAAATTAGCCAGGTATGGTGGCACATGCCTGTAGTCTCAGCTACTCGGGAGGCTGAGGTGGAAGGATCTCCTGAGCTCAGCAGGTTGAGGCTGTGGTAGCTGTGATCATACCACCGCACTCCAGCCTGGGCGAAAGAGTGAGACTCCGACTCAGAGCAAAACAAAACAAAAAGGAGGAAACTGAAGCACAAATTAAGTGACTTGTCCATGGTTACTAGGTTAGTAAGTAGCAGAGCCAGAGTTTGAACCTATGTACTTGCTCCAATGGTTACAAAGGCTCTTAACTGCTAAGCCACATTGTCTCATTATACAAGGCACAGGATAGCAAAGGAGGACAGAAGAGAAAGACAGATGGTGGGAAAGTTAGTATTTATATATTTTAAAGTAATAATGAATACTATTCTAAAGCTGGGGTACCATGGGTTGGACTACCTCTAATGGTCTACTTTCCCTTTGCTGGTATAGGAAGGCTTGTAAATTAAATGTGGAGCCCCAGATCAGCTTCAAGGGCTAGAAGCACATTCAGTATTTATCCATAGAGCTGTGATGAAGGGAAAAACTGAAACATTGCTATTAGGCATTTTGCTGAAAAAAAAAATCTACATTGTAGTGATGAAGAGAAATTTCCCTGTTAAAGTAGAAAAGGCCTTTCTGGATAGATTACATAGGGCTTTGTATTTCACATAAAATTGTTCTATAGGCAATAGCAAGCTATGGAAGGGTTTTGAGTATGGAATCACATTTAAGAGGAGAATTAGTGGGGAATAAAACTACTTTGGTGCTTGCAATGCCTGCAATGGCAGAGGAAGAAACTGTCTTTCAGGAAGGGTTTATTGAAAGAGAATTTCTGTTTTCATTTGTCCTAGGCCAGTTTGGACTTTACTCTTCACTCAAATGTTATCTACTTGTGATAGATAGTGCTTCACTGTCTAATTATACATATCATCATTATTGTTATTAATAACATTGTTATTATTTTTCTCTCTATCTGTGCTTGTGTGTGTGTGCATGTGTCTCCAGGTCAGTGTTTTCTGTTTCACATTGTAAGCTATCAAGGGCAGCCCTTGGCCAATATAGTCCTTTCTGTACAGCATTAAACTTAGCATCATGTGCAATTAGGTCACTAATAAGTTATTTTTGGTGATGGCGATGATGATCCATGCATAGCTGGAGATGTTGGAAGCACTGATAGTCATCAGGAAAGGACAAAGGTAAGTTCTGGAATATCATCAAGACTCAGTGCCACCCAGTGCTGTGGATAGAAAAAAGAGAAGGCACCCTCAGATATCTGCAAGAAATAAAAGGAGAGGAGTGTATGTGATGTGAAGCTGAAGGGATGTGAGCAATGGGAAGGGAAAACAGGCTTTCTCCTGAGACATGGGGCTTGTGGCTGACAACTGAAGGGTCCATTCTCGGCCCTCATGGGGAGCAGACAAGCTTTTTTCTCTTGGATGTTTGTGTTTAGATATCTATCTAACTAACACGAATGTTTTCTTTTCTGCACCACTTGTGGTCAGTCCGTAACAAGTGTGCCCTGGGCTCTCATGGTTGCCAGCACGTTTGTGTGAATGATGGGGCAGCATCCTACCACTGTGAATGTTACCCTGGCTACACCTTGAATGAGGACAAGAAGACATGTGCAGGTGAAGATCGACTCTTTAAGCCTATTTCGTTTGGTAGAAAAATCTTTGAGGAGCAAGCCTTTCCTTGTGTCTAAAGACAGTTACGATTCTTTCCCCTTGTCAGAATCGTCCAGTGGCTCCCAGTTGTCTACAGAATAAAGCAATTATACTCCTCTGCAAGGCAGCCTATCCTCCATAATCTGATTCTGTCTTCTCTTTCTTTCTCTTTTCTTTCTAATTCAAGTCTCTCCCTATCTAAATTTGCTTCTTTTTATTGTGGTAAAATATACATAACACACAACTTACCATTTTAAGTGTGCAGTTCAGTGGCATTAAGTTATTCATATTGTTGTGCAACCATCATCATTTCCCTGAATTCTTTTCATCACCCTAAACTGCAACTCCATGAAACAATAACTGCCTATCACCTATTCCCTCCAGCCCATGAGAAGAAATTTCTCATCTTGTCTTTTAGAACCTCTTTTCTACTATACTTGCCCCCAGGTTCATCCCTTCTTCCCAAATCCTGTGGCCCAGCCACAGTGGACTATCTGCTGTTCTAGGCACATGCACTGTACCCACCTGTTTTCTTTGCTGTGATCCTCTTCCCTCACTGTTTGTGCTTGTCAGAAGCCAAGAACCGTGTACTTGCCAACATTTAGTTTTGTTGAATTATAATTTTGCCAATCTACTGGATGTTTGTTCCCGGGTTACTGACGAGGTGAAGCATCTCTTCCTATGTTTATTGGCCGGTCATTGAGTTTTATATTTGGAAATTCTATGGAATGCCCGTTTGGTATTTTTCTGTTGGGTTAGTTGTATTTTTTTAATTGATTCATAGGACATTTTCACATCATAAATTCTTTTTTGTTTTTATGTATTGCAAATATCTTCTATCATTTTTATCATTTTACTTTTTAAATGATGCCTCTTTAACAGAATTCATAGTGTTTTATGTCTTAACCTGGGCAGGTTTATTAGTGTTTACTTTTGTTATGCTTAGTAACTTATATATGCATTCTATAAATTACTTTGTGCAAATCAAATATTGCAAGCTCATATTTGTTATTATTGTTATTTTTAATTTCCAGGGGCTAACTCCATTTTTTCCTCCCTCTACCAGAGCTATCCATATTCTGCTGTTGAACTTTGTCTTCTTTTTCAACCCAGGACCCCTTGGTGTGTAGTTACTTTTGTCTGTTTCTTCAATCATACCTTCAACTACTCAGTAAATATATACAGCTCTATAGTGCTGTACACACTAAGTATACATTATGAACAAAACATGTCTGAGCCTTGATAACCATATGGGGGAAAAGACAAGTGAAAACAAATTTACAGATTCACTAAGAGAAGTGCTGGAAGAAGCAGGGAGGATGCCTGCTTCATGTTAGGAGGGAGGGACATTTGAAACCTGGGGAAAAGCAGTGGTTAAGTCGAGATTGAAGCACTGGGGAAAGGAGGAAGGGCGATACAAAGTCCTGTGTGGTAGCTTAAACAGGAAGACGACATGAAAGGCAGCTAGTGTGATGAAGCATGATCAACTGTGGGGGAACAAGGTATCACCATGTTGCCCAGGCTGGGAACATGGCAAGGACAGTTTGGAGCGTTAGGCAGGGGCAAATCATGCTCATCATCTGGGCCCAGGAAAAGCGAGTTTATATTTTATTCTGGACAAGGGGAATCCATGGAAGGGTTTTAAGTGTTGGAATGACATGATTCTGCATGTGTGTGTGTGTGTGTGTGTGTGTGTGTGTGTGTGTGTATTTCAAGATGGACTCTTGCTCTGTTGCTTAGGCTGGAGTGCAGTGGTATGATCATGGCTCATTGCAGCTTCAAACTCCTGGGCTCAAGTGATTCTCCTGTCTCAGCTTTCTATGTTGAGTATGGGACTACAGGTGCACGCCACCATGCCCAACTAATTTTTAAAAAAATGATTTTTTGTAGATAAGAGGTCTTACTATGTTGCCCAGGCTGGTCTTGAACTCCTGGCCTCAAGTGATTCTATTGCCTTGGACTCCCAAAGTATTGGGATTATGGGTATGCGCAACTTATCTGGCCCCTGAATCTGGTAATATTTTTAGTCACCAATCCAGCTGCTCAATGAAGAATAGATGAAAGGTGATGAAGAGTGGAAGCAGGAACCAGTTAGGAGGCTATTGCAGTAGTTGCTTGGGCTTGGATGACAGTGGTGATAAAAATAATTGATCCAAGATATACTGGGGCAGGGTCAAATAAACAGGACTTGGCTAGAACTTGGAAGTGGGGGCTAGGGCAGAGGAGGAATGAAGATGCCTTTCAGGGTTCAGACTTGAGCAAGTGGAGAATAAGTTACCTTTACTGAGATGGGGAGACTGAAGGCAGATCAGATTTTGGTAAGAAAAGCTAAGAGTTGCATTTGGACTTGTGTTTTCATGCTCCAGCAGATTGTGAACTCCAATCCTCAAGGGCTGGGGTCTTGTCTGCATCTCTAGCATTTACCACAGCCCCTGAAACATATGTGGTGCTTGGCAAATATTTCTTCATTTTGGAAAAGATGAGGAAAATAAGCACCAGCTTTCTTTTAGAATTTGAGTAAGTCTGGATGCTACCTATCTACCTAAGTGGTTAATCTTCAGAAAAATCAATCTTGGACTTTTTTCCCCCTCCTGAATAGTGGGGAACACAGCATGATTTATAATGGTTTAGGCTATCACCTCATTTTAGCATTCACTTATTTTTTTCGGTAAGTATTCATGGAGCTACTGTTTTATAAGTAGTACTCTATGAGGTCCTGAGGAAGAAACTGGAGACAAATTCCAAGTAGGACTTCCAGGTAGAGGGCAGTGTTAACATTATAAGAGTCAGGTGTGGTTATATGCACCTGTAGTCCCAGCTACTTCAGGGGCTGAGGCAGAAGGGTCGCTTGAAGTTGCAGTGCCACTATGATTGCACCTGAGAATGAATAGTCACTGCACCCAGGCTGGGCAACATAGTGATACCTTGTCTCCAAAAATAAATATAAAACAATAAAAATATAACAGAATACTAGAAGAGAGCATAAAATAAAAGCTACCTAACTGGCAGATGGTAAGTGGATGTTTAGAAAAACAGAAGAGCTATTGAGGGGCTGACAATTGGAGTAAGGATAGGCTCACCACTTCCAGGTATATGGCTCATTAGTCTGTCTCTACATGTTTCAGGTTTCCTTCAGTGACAACTTTATTGAAGTAGAATTTACATTTTACAAAATGTATTCTTTTAAAGTGTATCTTTCAGTGGTTTTTAGGATAGTCACGAAGTTTTACAGCCATCACTACTATCTAATTTTAAAACATTTTTATCACCCTAAGAGAAGTCTATACCCATTAACAATCACTTCCCCATTCCTCCCAACCCCTATCCCCTAGCAACCACTAATTCTGCCCCTAGAGATCCGTCTATTCTGGACATTTCATATTAATGAATCATATAATATGCGGTCTTTTGTGACTGGTTTCTTTCACTTAGCATAATGTTTTCAAGATTCATCCATGCTGTAGCATGTACCAGTGATTAATTCATTTTTATTACTGAGTCTATTGCATAGATAGATATGCCATATTTTGTTTATCCATCAGTTGATGGATATTTGGGTTATTTCCACTTTTCAGCATTATGAATAATGCTATGAACATTTGTGTACAAGTCTTTGTGTAGCTATATAGTTTCATTTATCTTGCGAATATACTTAGAAGTGGAATTGCTGGGTCATATAGAACCCTTATGTTTAATATGTTGAGGAACTGCCAAATTGTTTTCTTTTTTCTTTCTCTCTCTTTTTTTATTTTTGAGTTTGAATCTCACTCTGTCACCAAGGCTGGAGTGCAGTAGCACAATCATGGTTACTGCAGCCTTGAACTGCTAGGCTCAGACAATCTTTCTGCCTCAGCCTTCCAAATAGCTGGGACCATAGGCACATGCCACCAAGCCTGATTAATCTGATTTATTGCAGAGACAAGGTCTTTCCATGTTGCCCATGAACTTCTGGGCTCAGGCAATCATCTTGACTCAGCTTCCCAAAGTTGTTGGGATTACAGGCATGAGCCACTGCACCTGGCTCCAAACTGTTTTCACCAAAACAGTGTTAATACCATTTTAGAATCTCACCAGCAATGAATGAAACTTTCAGTTTCTCCACACCTTTGCTAAGTGACACATTTGTTATTGTCTGTCTTTTTTATTTTAGTCATTCTAGTGATGTGAGGCAATGTTTCATTGTGGTTTTGATTTGCATTTCCCTAATGACTAGTAATATTGAGCATCTTTTCATGTGCTTATTTGCCACTTGTATATCTTATTTGGAGGAACATGTAGTCAAATTCCTTTACCCATTTTTAAAACTGGGGTCTCTTTTTATAGAGTTGTAATATGTAATTTGCAAACATTTTGCAGATATGTGATTTGCAAAATTTTTTCTCTAATTCTTTGAGTTTCTTTTTCATTTTCTTGATGGCAGCCTTTGAAGCACAAAAGGCTTTAATTTTGATATAGTCCACTTTATCTTTCATTTGTTGCTTACACTTTTGGTGTTATACCTAGGAAATCATTTTCTATCCAAGCTCACAAAGGTTTAATACTCCCGTGTTTTAAGAGTTTTTTAGTTTTAGCTCTTACATTTAGGTCTATAGTCCATTTTGAGTTAGTTGTATTATATATAGTACAAGTGTCCAACTTCATTCTCTTGCACGTAGCTATCTAGTTGTCCCAGCATCATTTTTTGAAAAGACTATTCTTTATTGGCACACTTGTTGAAAATCAATTGGCCATAAATTTATTTACTTCTGAACTCTGAATTCAATTCCACTGATCCATATATTTAACCTAATGCCAGTACCATTCATTTGTTTTCACTCTCTTTATTGTTGTAGTTTTTTGTAGTAAATTTTGAAACCAGGAGGCGTGAGTCCTTCATCTTTGTTCTTTTTTTAAAGATTATTTTGCCTGTTCTGGGTCTCTTATGTTTCCATAAATTTTAGGATTGATTAGCTTTTAATTTTTGCAAAAACTGGAACTTTGATAGACATCGTGTTGAATCTATGGATCAATTTGTGAAGTATTGCCATTTTAACACTCTTCCAATCCATTAACATGGTATGTCTTTCTTTTAGGTTTTTAATTTATTTCAAGAATGTTTTATGGTTTTCAGTGTACAAGTCTCTGGTACTTCTTGTAAATTTATTTCAGAGTATTTTATTCTTTCTGGTGCTATTACAAATGGATCCATCTCTCAACCTTCAATTTTCTACATCCCAGTTTTAAAGTTTTCTATGGAGTATTTTTTTTGGGGGGGTGAAGATTGAACTCCTCTCATTCATCATACTTTGAAAAAATTACTTCACATGTATTTGTGATAAAAGTATATGTGAGAGTAAAAAACCTGGAATTTATTTATACAAATGTATATTTATTCTTACATGTTTAAACTCCAGGCACCTTTGATGCAATACACCTATCAAGATGCTCTTTCCATTGCTCAAAAGTTTTTGAACTCATCAATTTTGATGCCTTTTAGTGCTTCTGCTGTTTTTTGTTTCACCTCTTCCACATTGGCAAAATATTTCCCTTTAAGGACTTTCTTCATCTGGGGAAACAAAAAAAAAAGTCACTCAAGGTGAAATCAGGTACCTAGGAAGGGTGGAGCATAATGGTCATGCTATTTTTGGTCAAAAACTGCTGAACACTCAGTAAGGTATATGAGCAGGTGTGCTCATAAATCACCCATCTTGAAATGGGCAAACCTATTGAATCTTCAAGAGAAAAAAAAATTCACTGAAGCCTAACACAGCCTCTCACAACAAAGCTAGCTGGTACACTGATGCTGATGGGTTCCTAGAATACTTACCTAGTGGACGAAGCCTATACTACAAGGGCCCACCCTAAAAAAAAACAAAAATAAAAAAAATCATTTTTTTGGGGTGGAGTCCTCCTCATGTATTTAAAAGCAGTAGAATGATAAACAGCATTTAGGGCTGTGCTTACCTCTAGAGGATGGGATAGGGCAGGTTCTTGTTTTTATTTCAATGTTTAAAATTTTTTTTATATAGTTAGATGGTACAAGTGCAGGTTTCTTACATGCATATATTATACAGTGGTGAAGTCTGGACTTTTAGTATACCCATTACCTTATAGTGAACATTGTACCTAATTGGTAATTTTTTAACCCTCACCCCCCTTCTTCCCTTCCACCTTTTGTAATCTCCAATGTCCATTATTACACCTATGGAGTGTTTTAATTAGAATATCCCACAGAGCCCATGTTCTCATAGCACTTAAAGTCTAGCAGGCAAGACAGACACTGGACAAATATCTTAAGTACCCATTTTATACTCTGTACCAGAATTATGGGTATGTAGTTGATATTCAGTAGATACTTTCTGGTTAATGGAGGATTAACTGACTAAGATGGGATTTGGACTGGCTGTCTATAAAAGGATTTGGATAGGGAATAGGTTATATTTAAGTGAATTTATGGTCCATTAGCCCTGTAGTGTATCTTTGTTAAGTGCGGTAGAAAATTCTGTAGCAAAGGATCATTCCTTGTCTTCAGGCAATAGTCCTACTCAGTTGGAATATTATACACCAGTCTTCAGACCTGGGAAGTAACTCTTATTTCTATTCACAACTTTAGGGGCTCTAACAATGGATAGGAATAGCTGCCTCACTGAATTACAGAAAGAAATAGGAGTTACTTTCATCATTCTCTCACATTTGATTAAATGTCAATATATTATAAACCTGAATTTTTAGTTCCAAAGTATTTATGAGTAAAAGAGAACTCCCAATTCAAACCATTCCATAGAATAATGGGCCTCTATAGGAAATCAGGAATTACCTAGTTTTAATGTTTAAAATATTTTGCCCATACAAATAGAAGATTGTTGTCCTCATTTTTATTTCTTGAGACACAGTATCAGAAGAAGACTGTATTATCTCTAAATCCTTGGCCTCCCCGCACTACCAACTATCTTTAAAAAATTTTACTTTATATCACAGACAATTTCTGGCAATCACAGAAGTATAGAGTAATATAATGAACCCTCATATAATCAGAACTCAGCTTTGACAATTATAAACATTTTTCCAATGTTTCCTAATGCAAATTTTTCTGTGGTATTAACACTCCAAAGTATTTTATTTTCTTTCTGTTTGTTCTTATATACTTTTACCTCCTGGAAAATGCATTTGGGTAAGTCTTAAAAATGGAGATCCTGAATTGTAGGTTTCATGATTTGTTATAATTCCTAGATAGCTATAATGTTTTGTGTACTATTATTGTCTTCAGTCATTGAAGAAGCACGAAGACTTGTTTCTACTGAAGATGCTTGTGGATGTGAAGCCACACTGGCATTCCAGGATAAGGTCAGCTCCTATCTTCAGAGACTGAACAGCAAACATATCCTTTCTGGAAGGCTTTCTGCTTCTGCTTTAAGCCATCCTAGGTACTACAATTGAGCCAAATGTTTTAGGACATTCCACAGGCAAGTGCCTCATTTGTTAATTTATTTATTATTATTGTTTGTTTCTTGAGTTGGAGTCTCACTCTTTTACCAAGGCTGGAGTGAAGTGGCACACTCACAGCTACCACAGCCTTGACCTGCTGGGCTCAGGTGATCCTTGAATCTCAACCTTCCAAGGAGCTGGAACTACAGGTGCATGCCACCACGACTGGCTAATTTTTTGATTTATTGTAGAGATGAGGTTTTGCCAAGTTACTCAGGCTGGTTTCGAACCCCCAGACTCAGGCAATCCTCTCACTTCTATCTCCAAAGAGTTGGGATTACAGGTGTGAGCCACTACACCCAGCTTAACTATTTTTAAAATTTAGAGTTCTTTTTTAATGGGTAAATTGACTGTTTTTAACCCACTGAATATTTATATATAAAGCTGCCCAACTCTTTCTTTCCCTTGTGCTTTTCCATAGCAGTCTATGTTCCTAATAGAGCTCTTACATAACAGGAGTGACTATGCTGATTTCTTAATATGGCTTTTTTAGGTCAGAATCTGTACATGTACAGAATAAGTCAGCTAATTAATGGAGTGTGGTATCTCAGACTATACATAGTCGTATACTCTGGTTAGCCAAGTGGTCAAAAAGCAGATATCAAAATGTAACATGGTGTGGTTTCAGAAACTTTCAAAATCAGTTCTTCAGTTAAAGGAAACTCAGGAAAAGTTTCTTGAACAGCTTAAGTTAACAGCTCTGTTCCTATGTACCTTAGAGAAGTGGAATTCAGATTGTGGTAGATATAACCCAGGAGTATACAGAGACTTTCAAAGGGGGTAGGTACAGACAGTTTTAAAGGAATTGATTTCCAAATCCTTCACTTGTTTAAGATGATACTTGGAATCTGGTTGGCATTTTCTTTTTCCATCTCCCATTTCAGTATCACCATTCTTCTAACTTTACACAAGAAAGGCATATCTCTTACCCTAAATACACTAAGGTGCATTTCTTGGAGAAGTATATTTTTCTGAGAACCAAACAAAGGGACACTTTAACAATTCCTTTAATCAAGACTTCATAAAAACTGCTCCCCTTGGCTGGGTATGGTGGCTCATGCCTGTAATCCCAGCACTCTGGGAGGCTGAGGTGGGAGGATTGCTTGAGCCCAGGAGTTTGAGACCAGCTTGGGCAACATAGCAAGACCCTGTCTCTAGAAAATAAATACACATATAAAATTTAAAAAACAAAACAAAACAAAAAAACTGCTCCTCTTATCCATCCCACTAATAGATGCCTTTCCAGTTAAATTTTATATGAGCAAAAACATTTGAAGACCATTGCAGTGTTCTACTTTTATCATGATTTCTGAAGAACAGAATATCTGAGTTTTAGATTAAATTAGATTTCTGGTGAAAAAACAGTTTTGCTCTTTTTCTCCTATAATAATATAGGACATAATTATTATTTTTTCATCTTGTGTTGAACTATTTGAAAGTGTTTCTTTTTTGTGTGTGTATGTGTGGCTCTGAACAATTTTATCTTAAAAAAAAAAAAAGAAAAAAAAAGACACCCCCAAGTAGGCCCCTGCCTGTTGTTCTCCCTGGCTCCAGAGACTTCTGCGCAGGCCTCAGCTTCTTGCTGGCCTACCTCCTCTTCCTGGCACCAGCCACTGTTAAGCATCTTTTCCCCGCTTCTTGCTTAAGCTTGCTCCCCTGAGTTGTGGATTATATTTTCTAATGTGTAAAAATAAATGGTGTTCACCTTAACAACTAGCCACTTGATGACATTTTAGAGAAGTTGCAAGTAAATGAATATGGACAAATACATCGTTAAATTGTTCAAATTTATCACTTGGAAATGTGGACAGCCTGGTATATCTAATATTCATTCCTTCTATTGCATACTTGTTACTGCCAGTGCTCCTGATAATAATATGCTTGTATAAATGCCTGAATATTACTGGATAGATAGTATGAGCATCTTCTGAAGAATCAATATCACTTTGACAAGGAAATAAATGTGCAGATCCTTACTGAGAGCAAACTTTAGTGTCTCTAAGATATGACTGTGAAATGGTTGGTAGAAACGTTAAACGTTTCCTTCTTCATCTACTAATTGAGCCATTTAATTTTTAAATGTTTATATTAGTAAGATAGCCTTACAACAGAAATTGAAATCTATTTTCTTTTGATGGTATGTATAATCTAAACCAGTCTTAATACTGAGAGTGCAAATTGTACTAAGTATTTACACATAAAAGTATATATAATTAAATTGAGATGAATGAATATAATTTAACACTTTTTGTTTTTTGCTTATTTTGCTGAAGTATTATTGAAGCTGTGATCAAGGGCTTGTAATACATACTTCTGAAAATAGTGAACACATCAAGTACACATTACAGGCCATTTTTAATTCATTCTGGTCTTAGAAAGAAATATACAACTAAAGAGCACTAGTTGTGAATTTCCGAAGTTAAACTTTTTACCCATGGTAAAAAGTCCGAAATTTACTTTACCATTTTGCTTTAGGATCCAATTGATAAAATTATATATTTATAAAATTGCTATAAATCAACAAAACCTGATGTTGTCTTTTTAATATTACTGATAATCCTAGCTTTTTTCACTTATATTTTGATACATAAAATTTTTCTAGCTTCAAAACATAACTTTTAGAACAAAACAGTCCTTCAAATTGTATACTACTCAATTATTTGTTTTGGTTTGTATTGTCTTTAATAAAAAAAGTTGTTATCTTTACATATTATCATGCCTGGTTTTTTGGTGACATTAATTTTGTCTATCAAACATATATCCCTAAATTATGCTGAATTAACAATTGTTTAGAATGTATAACAGTTTTTCTTCATAGGACAGAATGTTGCGACTCTTCCTATAGTTTAATTCCACAATCTTGAGGTTAGAAATGTAAGTTTAGGTTAAATAGAAAGGCTTTAATCAGTTATGTGATAGGAAAGAGAATAATATAAAATTAATGGTGAGCTTTACATTAATATTAGCACCTGAAAAGCAAATATAATCTACAGATGTAAACTGAAAATATAAACTTTAAAGAAAAAACAAAACAAAACACCAAGGCAGTATATATTCTATGAAACATCTACTGTTACTTTTCAAAATTCTTGAAAGGGCATGACAAAGAGCTACAGTATTATTTTCCAAACTTCATTGAGCACAGAATCAGTAATACATATGAATATACCACAGAGAAAAGGTGGCATAAGGGAATAAGTGAGAGCTCATGTGCAAGAAGAAGGGAAAGATATTTAAAGAGAGAGATGAGTTTTCAAGAGTGTAGCCATCAGTAACTACCTTTAACTAATCATGTCTCGACCAGTTGATTGGAAAGTTCTGCCTTAGATAAGTCCAGTATCAGGAGCCTATGTGCAGGTGCCAATGTATTTTAGGTATTTACAGTTTAATGCTAAAAATACAGATAACACAAACAACTGAAAACATATTATTAAATGAGATAGGAGTTAAGTTTGGGAAGAATTCCTCAGGGAGACCTGATTTGTGCAGATTTGGCTAGGCACACTTGGTCTTCTAAGGGGGCAGGAACATCATGGAATAAATGAAATGGCCTGGGAAGCCGACCCGGATGGAATGTTGGGACACAAAAATCATATTGGTTGCTCAGAATGGGGGCACCACAGTAAAGACATTTCGGGATTGAAGGAAGATTTGATTTTAGACACAGTTTAGTTTTGCTAGGAAAAGCACTAGGCACTTTTGTCAATTCAAGAATGTAAGGCAAAAGACCTGGGTCAAAGAATTTGAAGACTTTTGCCTGAGATGGGGAAAGACTCCAAGTGGGGAAATGAACTATTAATAAATAAACTACACGCTAGATTACACAGCTCAACAGTGGTAGTTAGTTGCAGATTATGGTAAAAGGAAAAACCAAAAACGAATTTAAAAATGGGACAGAAAAATAATTTTACGTGAGTGGTTCTATTTGGATTTCTGCCCTATGCCTTAGATTTTGAGGCACTGCAACTCGGGCATTCAAATACGAAAAAGGAGAATAAATAAATAAAAAGGGTAGAAAAAAGAGAATTTACAAGTCAACCCCAGGCAAGAAAATACCAAACAGCCCAAATATTTTAAATGGGGTTATCCCCCAATAGCAATTGTACACTGTCATTACCCAAAGTTCATACACATTCCTAGGGGCGGCGGCAACAACTTAATTAAACCGTTAAAAAAAAATTCAAAGCAAACAGGATAAACAAAATTTCCTATCCCCAAATTGCTCCAGAGGGTTTTCCAGTCCCCAAAGGCACAAGGGAAGGTCTGCAAGATCTCAAAACGCACATTCTCACTTCCCTTTGGCCGATGGCGCCTGCCTACCGTAGACCGCAGTTCCCTTTCAAGACTGTCAAGTAGGGATTACAAAACACCAAACCATTGTGCCCTCATTAGAATGGCGGCTTTTCCTCCTTCGTTTGACACCGAGAGCGCAGCTCCACCTCGACCGTCCGAGATGCGGAGGGACGGGGTGGCCACAAGACAAGGCGCTGAGAGCCAGCGCACGGCGCTGCCAGTGGCAGGTCGGACGACCGGACCCCCAGCAGAAGGCAGACGCCCTGAGCCCAGGGAGCAAGCCTCACGCTACGTCCTCTAACCTACTGACGTCCGCGCAGGCGCAGGACGCCTGTGCGAGGAAGTCACCGGAAGTGCCTCTTGGCACCCCGGAAGCCACCGGGCGGCCGCGGTTGCCAGGGCGACCGGAGCTTCCCGGAGCTGTCGGTTGGAGAAGCAGTTACTCGTGGCGGCCTTGGCGGCTGTGTCACCTCTCCGGGTTCCCACGATGTTCTTCTACCTGAGCAAGAAAGTGAGTTTTCCGGGGAACACTCTTGCTTTTGCTGCATTCCCGCAGCAGCATCCTTCCCGGCCGTGATCACGGCTTCGCCACCCCCTGCCAACCTTCCCGACGGCTCCAGTCTCGGATTTCTTCTTGAGTCTCCCAGAGCTCCACACAGGCCTTAGCTAAGCTAGTAGCCCCTTCGCAGCCCCTTCGCAGCACACTCCCTTTCCCTGCCCTGGCTAGGTCCTTTTGAGTGGCCTGCAGGACAGATCATTTCTTCCTCCACCTGTGACTGATCCAGGTGACTTAAATTCTTTGGATCATCACAGGCCGCCGGACTTGAGAAAAGAGATTACAAAAGGGTGGCCTAAGTGTTGTGTGGGGAGAAGGGTTACGGACAGTTGGTGTGGGTTCATTCCTCCCCTCCGCCCTCCCATTTTAAAATCCATCCGGTGACTTTCCTGTTGGCTTCCTCCTCAGTCACTGTCTGTCTCTTTTGCGCCTTTCTTTCCCGAATGGTAGAGCCCAGGGCAGTTCAGGGAAACGGGCCAGCTTTCAGAACACTCACTTTCTGCAAGCTGTCGGTTTTTCTTCTTGGAAAATTTTCTTCAGTCTTCATCTCCTGTAGACTCCATACACATTCGTGAAAAATTGCTAGAGTGACTGTGGTTACTTTTACAGATTGCCATTCCCAATAACGTGAAGCTGAAATGTATATCCTGGAACAAGAACCAAGGGTATATAGCATGTGGTGGTGAAGATGGATTGCTGAAAGTTTTGAAATTAGAGGCACAGACAGGTAAATGAGTGCAAGCCCAAATGTTTGAAGTTGGTAAAAAATTGGGTAGTGTCATTTGCTCAATGAGATCTTGCTCATGTTATTTATCAATATGTAATTCTAATTCCTTTATTTATTTATTTTTTGAGCCGTAGTCTTGCTCTGTTGCCCAGGCTGGAGTGCAGTGGCACACTTACAGCCACTGCAGCCTCGACCTACTGGGCTCAGGTGATCCTTCCACCTCAGCCTTCCAAGTAGCTGCAACCACAGTCATGCACCATCATGCCCTGCTAATTTTTTGGTTTTTTGTAGAGATGAAGTCTTGCCAATTTGCCCAGGCTGGTCTTGAACCCCTGAGCTCAGGCAGTCCTCTCACCTCTGCCTTTCAAAGTGCCGGGATTACAGGCAAGAGCCACTGTTCCTGGCCTCTAATTCCTTTTTTTTTTTTTTTTGAGTTAGAGTCTCACTTTGTCGCTTAGACTAGAGTGCAGTGGCACACTCGTGGCCACCACAGCCTCGACCTGCTGGGCTCAGACAATCCTCTCGCCTCAGCCTCCCAAAGTTCTGGGATTGCAGGGCCACCATGCCCGTCTTCTAATTCCTTTTTAAAAGAAGAAGAAGAAAAAAAGCCTAAGCATTTGTGATGTTTTTCTGGAGTGTTTTTGCAATAAGATTCAGAGAATGTTGAATGTAAACTTCAGATGGCTTTTGCTCAAGTTACTGACAGAAAAGGAAAAACAACAAAGAATGAAAACCAAGTCACTTTGTTGTCTTGTGCTATGTCTAATTATTGTGCTAGATTATTAGGAGCGTGATAAAAGTCATTTGAATTAACATTTGAGTGAGGTCACAAAATCTCACATTTTGTCAGATTATTTATAGGTGTATATTATCCTTGCTGTTTATCAAATGTGTTAATATTATGCATGCACCTAGTGTCCAACAACAGAAAATAGGATATGTTTTACATTTTTAAATACGTCTCTTTGCAGCTTGATTTCTTCCTGTTTTTAGTCTTTGAAATCACAGCAAACAGCTTCACATTTCTTTAGCCTCTCTAGTATTTCTCTAGATTGGAGATCTAGATAAGGACATTGGCGTTGGGATCTCAGGTCTGCCACAAGACTGCTGAATGACATTCAACAAGTTGCTGAATATTTTTGGGCTTTAGTTCACTCTTTTGTGAAATAAAGAGTTTTAAACTACATTACATTTTGGATTCCTTACAACATTGCTTCTCAAACTTTATTAGGCATATGAATCACCAGAATAGTTTGTTAAAATGGATTTCTTAGAGTAGATCTGGGATGGGGCCTGAGCATTTGTATTCCTAGTGATGCTGAGTTGCTCGTTCTCAGATCACACTTTGAGTAGCACTGCCTTAGAACTTTGAATGTAATATGAATCATATGTATTTATGAACACTTTCTGTTTACTGGATGTTTAACCTTCACTATCTCCTTTGAGACAGTCTTGAGAAGTAGGTATTCCAGGTGAGAAAATTGAGACTCTGAGCAGCTAATAACTTGCCCAAGGTCACATGGCTAGTAAGGGGCAGAGCTGGGATGTGAAACTAAGTTTATCTCACTTTCCACTACACACTACTTAACCACTACACAAAGGGCTCATGGAAAACATAAGCAAAGAAGAGATCATTGTTTTGACATACTACATTTATTATATGAAATAAGAAGTAGGTTTGGAAGATAGGTACTTAAGTACCAATCAGAGTTTGGTATCTGGTATTTTATAGCTTATTATCTCAATGCTTTAATTTTTTTAACTGTTAAAAGAAAATTTTTCTCCGTGTTGTTTCTCAAATGTATATATATGTTTGCATAGACTTCTTTTGCTTAAACTATATAGAAAATTTCAGTTACATTAAGAAATGCATTTATTTTGTTTAACATTGAAGGATTTTTTTTTTAGAAACCTACTTTTTGTGCTCTATCCTTTTGATAAGCTGTGGTTAGTGTATTCTTGAAATTACTGAGCAATATGGGAGATAGATTCCTGGGAGATTTGGAACATGGAGTAAATAATGATTATGAATCATGCTAAAAGAGATAAATATGAGAAATATGGCTGGGAGATTCTGACAAAATCAATATCTGTATTTAATAATAATAGTGGTGATGCAGAAGATTCCTCCAGTAACAATCACCAGATATTTCATGTTTACTACATATTAAGTACTGTGCTTTGCTAAAGATGTAACATTATAAACAAATTGTTTTGTAGCTTAGCTGCAACAATTCTCTACATAAATAAATCATCTTTGATGGCACCGTTATTTATTTATTTATTCATGTATTTATTTATGTATTTATTTTTGAGTCGGGGTTTCTCACTCTTGCCCAGGTGACAGCTCACCACAGCCTAGACCTCTTGGCCTCAGGTAATCCTCCTGCCTCAGACTCCTGGGTAGCTGGGAATAAAGTTGTATTCATCCTACCTGGCTAATCTTAAACTTTTTTGTAGTGTGTAGGTCTCACTATGTTGGCCAGGCTGGTCTCGAGCTCTTAGTCTCAAGCAATTCTCTCTCCTTGGCCTCCCAAAGTGCTGGAATTATAGACATGAGCCACTGTGCCTGGCCCTTTATTTATTTTTTTTAATGACAGTATTTTTTAATGACTAATATTCCATTGTACTGGTGTATCCTAATTTTTTTTAAACCAATTCTAGTGTTAGACATTTAGATGTCTCCACATTTTTACTAGAAAAGCAACAATATCTTTGTATCAAAATCTTTGCATAAATTTTTCATTGTCTTCTAGGATAAATCTCTAGAAATTACATTCCCTAGCTTAAATGGTGTATGTTTATAAAGGTTTTTAATATGTGTAGCTAAATTACCCTCCAGAAAGTTTTCATGAATTTGCATTCTCAGTTTTCTCTCTTTTGCTCTAGAAGAAAAGGAACTGGAACCAAAATTTGTCCTTGTCTTTTTAGATCAGGTTTATATCTTCTCTTATGTTTTGCTGGAGCCCATCTCCCCTCACCTTCTCGGGGTCCTCATTACTAATTTAGCTTGTCTGTCCTTTCAATGCATTCTTCTCTCCTTCTCTCTCTCCCTAACTTTCATGTTCTAAAGCAAATGAATGGTTTTTTATTGACTCTTATCAGCATTTGACCTTTCCTTGTATTTTGAGACGTTATTTTTCAAGAATGAATAATTCAAATGGTTGAAGTTATCGTTATATTTAAGCATATTACTTTTCTCCCCTTTCTGTCTGGTCAGTCCTCATTCTCTTTACTAGATTCTTCTCTTACAACTACTAGAATTCCTGAGAACTTTCTTCTGGGCTCTCACTCCTTTTGCTCTCTAGATTTGTTCTTTCATTCCTATGGGCTTAAATGCTTCCTTTGGGGTGATGATCCCTAAATTTATATCTCCAACCCAGTCCTAATTTTTCAGACTTAAGCATTTCCACCGAAATCTTTCACAGACATCTTATACTTACTGTGTCCAAAACTGAACTCTTGATCTTCTCATAAATCTCTTTCATTTCTCTCTATTCCAGCAAACTTCACCCATGTGCTCAAGCTGGAAACCCTCTTTTATCTCTCCTTAACAGCACCTCCATCAAAATCCTGCTGCTTCTATCTCCAAAGTGTATTTTTTTTAAATACCAAATTATATCTTGACTCCATCTTTCTTTTTGTCTCGTCTACTACCTCTCTAGCTCCAGCCACTATCGTCCCTTACCTAGACTACTGTGAGAATCACTTGCTTCCTTCCATTGTCTCTTGCCTCCTCCTAGTTATTCATACTTTGTCTGGTGCAATCTTTAAACACAAGGTACAAGATGATGTCATTTCCTCTTTTTTAAAATTTTATTATGATTTTTTTCAGTGAGGAAGCAGGATTTATTGAGAGGACAGAGAAGCTCCCACAGTGGGAAGGGACCTGAAGGGGTTGCCCATCTGGAACTGAAAACCTGGTGCTTATATAGCCCTAAGTCCAAGCTGATTGGCTAGCATTAGCTGTGATCTGTAGCTGTTCTGATTGGTCAGTGTTAAGAACCAATCTGCAGGAGGTAGGAACCTAATGGTGAGCTGATTGGTTGCTTTTTGATCCCAGCAGTGAGTACTTAAGCTCTAGCTTGAGAGGCTTGCAGGGAGTTTTTTTTTTTTTTTTTTTTTTTAACCAACGCTGAGCCTGAGAGGCCTGCTGGGAGTTCACTACATTGTTATCAGAGGACCCTCCTGTCTGTCTGCCTAGCTTTTTTTCTAGCTATCTCCTGTCTCATTCCCCCCTCTAGAGTAGTAACCCTAACTGCCGTTAGGGAGTAAGGATGATGATCAGTCTGGCTACTTCCTGCTGATCACTGGCGTCCTATGGGGACAGTGGCTGGGGATCCTCCGGAGGGCAATCTAAAGGTCCTGGTAGAAAGAAGCTTACATACAGTGTTCCATCTGCATCACCATTTGGAGTTTGATGGCCTGCTTCCATTAAGCCCTATGTTCGGACACCAAAACTGATCTGGATTTTTCAGGTCAGCCAGGGCTTCGAGAGTGTCAGCTCAATGGGTTGGCCAGCCAAGCCCCAGAGAGACTCGTTGAGGGGCTGGTAAGCCTAGCCCAGGAAGTGTCAGCTCTAATGGGTTGACAAGCCAAGCCCTGAGAGTGTTGCAATTTGGTGGGCAGGCGAGCCTAGCCCCCGGAGTGTTGGCTCTAATGGGCTGGCAAGCCAAGCCCTGAGAATGTTGCTGGTTTGGCGGGCTGGCAGGCCTGGCCCCCGGGGTGTCTCAGCTTCGGAGTCTGGAGTCTCGCCTTATTCCGGCAGCTCTCCTGGTTCATCAGGCTCCATTGGCTGTTAAGCCAGCCTCTGGGGCGCATGGCTCTTCGGCTCCGATGATCTTCTACAGCTGTTCAGGTCACAGCTCTTCAGGGTCGAGGTTCTTGTTTCATGCCCAGGAAGAATAAGGGCCACGGACAGCCAAAAAGTGAGAAAGCAGGATTTATTGAGAGGATAGAGAAGCTCCCACAGTGGGAGGGGACCCGAAGCGGGGGTTGCCCCTCATTTCTTCTTTAGAAGGACCCACAGCCTGGGCTAGAGTTGCTTGTGGCGGGGTTTGCGGATGATGACCCTGACTAGAATTGAGATGGCACTTCTTGCTGGCTAGGATTGAAGTGGCATTTCTACTGTGACTGCAGAAGGCCTCTACTCATCGTCATGAGAGGAGATAGAGAATCCGGAAACAAAAATTTGGATCAGAGGAAAAGTATTTAGGACCATGTAAGCAGGACCATGTAAGCCAACAGAACTATAGGCAGTGAGAATGCCTCAACCTTCCAATGTGCCCAGGACAACACAGTTGGCTAGAAATATCAGGTCAGGTGTTCATCGCTATAGTCAGGGATTGTACATAGTCCTTTGCAGTCAGTCATTCACACAGAAAAGCAAGGCGATCCTTTAGGGAGTCTGGAGAACATGGTATTATCTCCTTAGAATTCTGTTACCTCTTCAAGTATTGCAAAACAATATTTCATATATTTTGATCCCAGCTTTTAAACTTATTGTGTGGCATATAACAGGAATTTCTGTTGGAATTGGACTTCAAACAACTTTTATGAATGCAAACAAAAGCATTGTTAGTCAAGTTTTTCTAAGAGAAAGTTTCTTAAGATTTAGTGTGCTTGCTTACTGGTTTATTATGAGCAAGATTGTCTGTTCTCCTGTATTATACCTTTCAGCTTAGTCACTTTATTACACCTCGATCTTTTAAAGTTCTTTGGACTTTTTGATTACTTTGGATTGTTGGAATAACTGATTTCATTCTGAAATTCCTCTTCATGAGTTTAAAATGCTTTATTTTATTGGTGTCTTCTTTTATTAAGCTTTTTAGGTTACTAGTATGTGCTTTTAGAAGATTTATGTCAGTACTGCCAGATTTTTGTTCTCATACCAGTTTGCTGTCATTACCTTATTGGCTTCATGGAGTCTAGTAGTGTTCCTGGATAGAATCTTGGGATATTGCTAACTTTATTCTACTTCATTTAAAACTTTTGGTCTTTTAGCCAGGTGGTAGCTCATGCATGTAATTCTAGCATGTTGGAGACTGAGGCAACAGGATTGCTTGAGCCAAGGAGTTCGAGACCAGTCTGGGCAACATAGCGATACCTTGTCTAGATAGATAGATAGATAGATAGATAGATAAGATAGATAGATAGATAAGATAGATAGATATGATAGCAAGACTGTAGATAGATAGATAGATAAGATAGATAGATAGATAGATAGATAGATAGATAGATAGATAGATAGATAGATATGATAGCAAGACTGTAGTCCTAGCTACGCAGGAGGCTAAGGCAGGAGGATCGCCTGAGCCTACAAGGTCAAGACTGTAGTAAACTGTGATTGTGCCACTGCACTCTAGCCTGGATGACAGAGAGACCCCAATTTGGGGAAAACAAATCTACCAACCAACCAACCAAAAAAACTTTTGGTCTTTTTATGGGCATCTGAGAACTTTCAGGTGGGGTGTATAAATATTTTTTGCATAATCAAGTTGTGGAGTTGCTGCTAGCAAGACTCCTGTTCACATGTGGTTGATATTTGTTCAGTATGTCAAACTGAATTTCAAAGCCTGTTCCTCTCTGTCAGCATACTTTTTGTCAAGAGTGCACTACCTTAGGGCTTAACAAAGAGAAAATATGTCCACTACGCAGATATGTGATTTTAGACCATAAAAACAAATGATGGACGTATTTAATCACCCCTTGATCACATATCACTAATTTTACTTGTTTATAGTGACTATTGCTAAAGGCATTTGAATGGATTTTTCAGTGTTAGAAGTTAAGAAAAATGTGTCCACCAGATATTTTTAGAATATTATTATTATTTTATTTTTTGAGTTTGGGTCTTACTCTGTCATCCAGGCTGGAGTGCAGTGGCACGATCATGGCTCACCATAGCTTTGACCTCCTAGGCTCAGGCAATCCTTCTGTCTTAGCCCCTTGAGTAGCTAGGACTACATATGAATGTCATCATACCTGGCTGATTTTTTGGATTTTTTTTTTGTAGAGACAAGGTCTTGCTATGTTGCTTGGGTTGGTCTCAAACTCTGGGGTTCAAACATTCTCTCACCTTGGCCTCCCAAAGTGCTGGGATTACAAACGTGGGCCACCACTCCCAGCCTAGAATATTATAGTAAAGTTTAAGTGTGTTGTACAATTTGTAAAAGATTAAATGAGTGAAAGAACCCTATGTTTAAAAAAACCATGTTGAACCTAATGTAGATGTCAGCAACATTCATTGTATCTTAATTGTTTGGTAGAAGATTGCATTGTTAAGCTATATATATGTATTCTTGTGAACATTACCAAAACAGCAATTGGATTATTTGTACTAGTAGTTTTAGAGGAATTCAACTACTTTTTCCTGATAATGTTTTCAGAATAAGGAAGTATTTTTCATAATATTTTTAGATACTTGTTATCTGGAAGAATAATTTTCTTTAGCATTGACTTTTATAATTCCCATTTTCACAAATTAAGATTTTCATAAAGTTTGTATTTTTAAAAGCAAATTTTAGATGCTATATTTTATTTGTAACAATCAGATTTTCTGAGTGAAGATTGATTGAGATGACATTTTAATATTATTCTCTGTAGGGTAGTTGTAATCAAGGTTAATAAATACATGTTTAAAAAGTCTTTAGAGGCTTCCCTTGCACTTTGGATAAAATCTAAAATTCTTATAATTTCCTACGCAGACTTTATAACTATTCCTATGTTCATCATTCTAGTCTTATCTTACTCAATCCTCCCCCTCATTCATCCATGTAGGCCTCTTTCCAGTTTGTCAGAGTCTGCAATTGCTATTTCCTAGCCTGGAATGCGCCTTCTCTTTCCCTACCTTTCTTGGCAATCTCCAGTTTACCTCCTGGTCTTGTGGGGGACCAGCCACTGCGGAGAGATTTAGAGTGTCCCTGGAAAGGTGTGGTGGCGTCGCCGATTATTCCTGGGGAACAAAGAGATTAGACTCCTGTCTAGTGCAGGAGCCGATACACTGGACTCCTGTCTAGTGCAGGAGCCAATTCTGCAGAAGAGATAGATATAGAGAGAAAGAAAGAGAAAGAAAGAGAAAGAAAGAGAATGGACCACTGTTCAAACAGATTGAG
>CAUYQG010002377.1:0-13658 GCA_963574415.1 Tarsius wallacei
CCCCGGCTCCATCAGCACTCAGAAGGGTCTTTGTCATTTCAATTGGCTCATTGGACAGCTCCGCACTCGGTCGTGCCCAGGAAATGCTGGTTGACAGCCGTGAGCCAGTGTGTGGCTTTTCTGGGTCTTGCTTTTGAAAGAAGCAGAGTGGTTGGTGGGTAGGGGTTTGTAGACCTTTCTGTGGGGGTGGGAAGGACATGCCTTTACATGATGAGGAGGCACCACTGACCCCACCCACCAGCCCAGCCCTGGGTGACAGAGGACAGGCCTGCCGGGTCCCGGGCACCTGCTCCCTTGTGGGCTTCGAACGGTGGGGGCAGCTGGTGCTTTCTCAGCAGTCCGAGGCCCACAGGGGCAGAACACCAGCGACTGCAAACCACCCTCCATCTTTACACACATCTGTGACTCCTGAACAACTGATGCCTGTCTCTTTGAGGAGATGCCATATGCTGGCAAATACGCACTTGCAGGTGTGCTTTTAGCCCTCTGTCCACTCACTCTGCTCACCTCTGAGTTGACCTTCATGGGATGGGGTGAGTCAAAGGGGCCGGGTTGGGACCCCTTCTGTCTGTCTGTGGGGGAAAATCTAAGTGTGTACGCTCTCCTCTCTCGCTGAAGCCAGGAAAGTGGGGGCTCCAGTTCTCTGTCCACTTTCTGTCCCAGACAGAGGCTGGACCCCTTCTTGTTCCTCACCAGGACCCGCCAGTTCAGATTAGCTGTACCCTGATGAGGCATCATGGTGACTGGGTCCTTATGACCAGGTCCACGCCATGTTGGGTACTCTCCACATTGGGTCCTTGTGACCAGGTCCTTGTGGCCAAGTCCTTCCTGTGTCAGGTTCCCATAACTGGGTCCTTCTGGCCAGGTCCTGGCCTTGTCAGGTCCTTGCTGAGTCGGGGCTCGTGTCCACAGTAGACCCCAGGGGTGCCCAGGGCTGGGAGCAGCTCCTCCCATCAGCTAGTTGGCCACCCGAGTCTCTCCATCTCTGAACCTTTATAGTTTGTGGAATAAGAATGGGCATCCTTCCAGGTAATTCCCAGCAAGTCAGGGTCTAAGGAGCTGGTCTCCCCACTGGCCATCAGGTAGAGCCCAGGACTGTTCCTGCCCTAGGATGAACAGAAGTGCTCTGAAAAGGTTTTTTCAGTGGAAAATTCTTTATTCCAGTGAACAGTCTGAAAACTGGGGTGATGCAGCTTCTTGTGTAAAGTGAAGGTGCTTAGAGCACGAAGAGAGTTCAGGTTTTACAGTGACATTCCCGCCCACGTTCCCAGTCAGGTTTGATTGTGCAAATAAAGGACTCAAACTTGCTTAGCTCTGATTGGTTGATGCAGATGAGCCCTGATTGGTTGTGACAGGTGAGCTCTGAGAAGTTGATTCAAGTGAGTACTGATTGGTTGGTTCAGGTAAGCTCTGAAAGTCTCAACACTGAACAGAAGTGTGGGTGTTTGGAAGACTCAGTAGATGACCTCCGGTTGGAAAATGGCTGCTTGGCTTTATTTTAAATTTAGGCTGAGATAGCTACTTGGGATCCATCTGGAAGCAACGGCTCTGTCAGGTTCATGTTTGATCATACTAGGGTTTATCTGGGCTGAGATGACTCCTCCAGCTTTTTAATGTTCTTGCAATTGAAGCCAAGTGTCAATCACAGCATCCAGGGCTCTCAGCGCAGATCCCTACACCAGTGGCACCAGTACTGTCTCAGGAGTAGCTAGAAAAACGGGCACTCAGGCCCCACCTGGATCACAAATTCTGGGTGGGGCCCAGCAGCCTGTGTTTCACCAGGGCCTGCCAGGGTCTGCTGCCCAACAGCTTGAGAGTTACCGACACGTCTCAAGTTGTTTTAGTTCAATTCTGTGAAAAGTGCTTAAGAAAATGGGGCCCCACAAGGAGAGGCTGAAGAGAGCATTCTAGGAACCCCCTGATCCCATGTTTGGGTGCACTTTACATTCTTGTTTCAGGCAAGGGACATCTGGCTTGATCTTGCTAAAGCAAAATACGCAAGCTGTGCACAGGCAGGTCTTCAGAAAAGGCCCCAAAAAGGCTGGGTGGGGCCTCATGTCCCTCAAGGCACAGGACAGCCATGCCCACACCTGGGGACAGCCCGGGCATGCCGGGCTTCCTCAGGTTTAGGCAAATCTCTGCCTTCCAGAACCTTGTGGGGCTTGTCATTTACAACAAGGTGAAGGAGCTGCCTCCAGGGTTAGGGGATTTGTGCCCAGGCATCTGGCCCAGTTCTCAGCATCCTCCACTGGGTACAAGCAGAGTGGCCATGGCTGTGGGTGGTGATGGGCCTGAGGGACATCAGCCCCACACCCCTCCCTGCTCTCTGCCTCCTCCCAGACTCCCAGAAGGTCCTGGACACTCCCTGGCAGGTGCAGCCACGGGGAGTTCTCAGGAGCTGGGGCTCTGCCTGTGCAGGAGGGAGGCAGCGGCTGGTCATGCAGCGACCCCAGGACCCGGCTGGGGAAGGCTCCAAATGGATACTCATCCGCAGAGGCCACATCCTTGTGACAGCAAGTCCATGTCTCCTGGGAAGAGAAAGAAGAAAAGAAAAGCTGGCTGGTCCTGCCTCGGCAGCAGCTGTTGAGGTATATAATTAACACACACACACACACGCACACACACACACATGCACACACGTGCGCGCATGCCTGCGATGAGACCCAGATAGGCAACATTGCAATTGCCCCATCAACAGTTTCCCAAAATAGTGTTAAAATCTATTCAATTTACTAATTACACATTCTCGCCATAATGAAGGAAATTGCTGCAATTCCTGAGTCTTAAGGATCTGATAGAATATTTAGAACTCCACTGTAATGCCTGTTGCCAAGGAGGAGAGGGTGTAAAAGACCATCGCATCAACATATTTTAAGATTCCTTTGTGAAACATTTTTTTTTTAACAAAAATGCAGTAATAACTAAATTTCCAAGTGATGAGATTGTGATATTGATCCTGGCCGTGACTGCCAAGCTGCCATGCGTGGTCTCCGTATAAGAGCTATTTTCTGACGTGATCTGAGATCCGCCTTGCACGGCAGCCTCCATAGCAAGCAGGGGGAGTTCCTTTGCGGAAGGCCCTCCGGATGGTGGTCCCAGACCCTGCCTACCTCAGGCCTCCTCTCACCCCTCCAACCTCAGAGGGATTCCTCTCCTGTCTTTAGTGTCACAGGGGCAACTGGGGTGAAGTGGCAAAGAAAAGCAACCATTATCACTTGCCTGCAGTTCCCAGTGATGTCTAGCTTGGGTTCCATGACTCGGCAGCTCTGATGGAGCTCTCCTGGAGAAAGGAAGACGCATTGGTTGAGTTCTTTCCGTGTGCTACGTATTGCATTAAAATGTCAGAACATTATCTCAGTCTCCACCATAATTCTGTTGCTGTCCCTTCTTCCTGGCTGAAGAAACAGAGGCTCAGAGAATAGTTTGTGGAAGAGCACCAAGCTGGAATTTAGCCTGAGCAAGTCTCCAGGCCAGCCCTCACCACGTGGTCCTGTGGACACCTTCCACCCCAAGGGGCCTTGCGCTGTGGCTTCTCCTCACAACTGCCCTCCTGGGCTCCCAAGTCCCTCATCATTTCCACAGTTTTGGCACCAATGCTTACTATTATTTGGATTAGAAATGTGTTTTATTTATTTTTGTTTGAAATAATTAAGAGGCACCTGAAAAATTTTGCTATGTGTATATAATACGTAGTGATCAGGTCATAGTATTTAGGGTGACCTCAAAAGTGCAGGCAACAAAAACAAAAATTGACAAATATGACTATATTAAACTAAAACACCTTCTGCACAGCAAAGGAAGAAATAGAGTAAAGAGACAACCTGTTGAATGGGAGAAAATGTTTGCAAACTGATCATTTGGCGGGGGACCATTATCCAGAGCATAAGAATATACAAGGAACTCAAACAACTCAACAGCAACAACAAAAACATAAATAATCCCATTAAAAAGTGAATAAAAGACCTGAATAGACATTTCTCAAAAGAAGACATACAAATGACCATGTGAAAAATGTTCAACATCACTAATCATCAGAGGGATACAAATCAAAATCACAATGAGTAGCATCTTACAGCAGCCAGAGTGCCTATTATTAAAAAGACAAAAATAGCAGATGTTGAGGAGGATGTGAAGAAAAGGTAAGGCTTAAACACCATTGGTAGGAACATCAATGAGTATAACATCTATGAAAAACAGTAGGAAATTTCTCAAAAAATGAAAAACAGAGCTACCATGCGATCCAGCAATCCTGCTACTGAGTACACACCCCAAGAAAAGAAATCGGTGTATCCAAGAGACACCTGCACACCCATGTTCATTGTAGCACCCTTCACAGCAGTCAAGATGAGGTTCAACCAGTGCTTCTCCAGGGAAGTTGTGCCTGGCTGTTTGCTTGCTGGGCCTTGGCTCAGAGAGGGCCCTGTGAGGGGCTCAGAGACATAAAAACGTGGGCCAAGGAGGTAGGGGCTCATCCCGGAGACCAGGGCGGGCTGCAGAGAATGTCTGGTCCAAGTCCCAGCCTCTCCCACTGTCTACAGGGGCAGCTTCTGTCCTTCACGGCCCGCTCAGTCTCTCCCACCCTGGGAGACGTCCCCAACCTGACTCTCCTCTGCCCTTGCCTTCAAATGTCCTGTGTGTTGTTCACGGGCTGATTCTCCTTGGGCTAAGGGGTCCGAGACCACCCTGCCCTTGGTCCCCCCGCTCCCCCTGCAGTTGGCACTGTTCCCTGCATGTAAGAGCTTCCACACATGTGAAGAGCTGAGGACATGTGATCAGGGAGGAAACACGCAAGGGGAACAGAGGCCCCGTGGCAGTCACTGCATGTGGCACTGGGGCTCGGATCGCAGTCTTCCAGAACGAATTGAGAGGACAGCTGAGGGGATTCGAGGTGGGGAGCCACTGCACTTCAAAACTGCTTCAGCCTTAAGCCACCACAAGATTCTGCCTCCATAGCCAGGCCCACCCCTGCCAGGGTCTGCGTTGGGAGTCTGGCCACAGCACCTCCCCCGGGGACCAAGGGCATGGATCCCCATCCCGGACACCAGGCGCTTCAGGCCCTGTGGCTGATCCCTCAGGCTGTGACTCCTGCCAGCCGGGAGCCCTCTGCCTTCGTCCTGTGGCTGAGCTGGCCCTTCCCACAAGGCTTCCCACAGGGCATGTCCTCGCCTCTGAAGATTTTGAATGATCCTGTTTCAGAGATAGAGCCCAAATCCTAGGAGGAGTCAGGCAGACACAAATCCATCTTTTTTCTCTCTTTGCTACTTGGGCGAGGTGTGGTGTCTGTGGGAGGGCGAACTGGTGAGCAGTTGTGTGTATGAGGACCCAGGCTGCAGGCTTTCAGGAGGACAGGAGGGGGCTGGCCATGGGGAGGGCCCTCCTGCTGGGAATGCTCCAGGGACACAGGGTGGCTCTGATCTGTAAGGATGAAGTCTGGGGCAGGTGGGGAAGGGTGTGGATGGGGTCACCCTGGGAGAGCCAGCTGAGGAAGGGGCAGGTGGGTGAGGCAGCTCTCCCCATAGAAGCCTCCAGCCCTTGATCCCAGGCTATGTCTGCTTCCTCAGCCTCAGCTCACACTCAGCCATTCATCATCATGGCGCAGATTCTGCCAGAGTTCACGAGATGCTTGTGGAGAACACACTGTATAAATTAGTCGAAAAATTTCAGAAATAATCATAACCCTTAACTATATAGTCAAGATGGAAGATCTATCTCTGGGGCAAGATTGGAATCGGGGTGGGCAGTTAGGCACTGGCTTCACAGCATGACTGTGCTTTGACAAGCATCGCTCAAGGGGCCCACTCAGCTGCCTGCCTCAGCGTGCGCTTGCTGTTCTCTGAGTCCCACGAGGCAACTCAGTTTCCAGCGCAAGGCAGGCTCTGCCCAGCTGGGCTCGGCTTCCCCAGGCACATCGGGTGGGCTGCTCCTGGCAGGCCAGACAGGCTTAGCTCAGTGTGAACTTCCAAGGTGGTGCGTTTGCCTTTGAAATTGAGGCATGTCTGTGGATCTAAACCCGGTCTCCACCCCAATGAATCAGTGCACTTGGGAAAGAAACAGCAAATGTCACGAATCTCCTGATTCATCCAGGAGACTGGTTTTCTGCATAAGACAGATATTCTAGGTCACTTTGTCTGCCACTTGTAAAACCCTGTCTCCTTTCAGACACGAGGTCATCCCATCTGCAAGAAGACACAAGAAACTTGTGCCTGGCTCTGGGAGTCAAGATGAAGTCAGACAAGGAGGGAGGAGGGCAAGGATGGAGCCTTGGGCTGACAGAGAAAGGCAGAGAGGATGGGGCCACCTCCCTCACCCAGGGCCACGTGGGGCAGGCGTTCTAGGCAGCTGCAGATGGGGTGGCTAATGACAGGTTTTGACTCTGAGCTCCAGAAACACTGCACATCCCCCTCCCCCCACAAGCTCCTCGCTTTGTGCCCTGCCCAGGGACCTGCAGTCCAGAGAATTATCAAGGGGGTGTCTTCTTTTCACCAGAGTTCACATCAGGCAGGTTTTCAGAATCCTGGGCCCCAGTAGTTAACAGATATCCTTGGCTCCAGCGCCCTTAACATCCTCGGCTTTTCCCAGTGAACGGGTCCCACGCCACCCGCAGCTTCTCTCCTGGTGACATGGGTTGCAGCTCCTGCACCAGGTGAGCCCTTGCAGGGCTGGAGGCTGGATGGACATCCTTGGCTGCACACCCAGACTCAGGTCCCAGCAGGTAGCACACCCTGGAGTCTGGGTGACGGCCTCAACCCTGGCCTGGGCCTAAATGGTGCTGAGGCCTCTGTTACATCATTGAGTAACTCATCAGGAAAGTCAGTAGGGTGTTTCTCTGCTTTTTTCATTTTTAGGTGTAAACCAGGAATATCAAGCCCACGTTTGTTTCTGAGTTGCAGGGGGTTTTCTCTGGGAATTAATTCATGGGGGGGATCATCTACCCAGATACATGTTGGAAAGTTAGCCAGGAAGGCACACGTATGTTCTGTTTCAGGAACGTTGAAAAGCCTCCCAAACTGTGTCTTCAGCGGCTTCCCAAGGTGGTGGCTCTGGTTGGCGTGCAGGGCCCGCCCACTGGGCCCCAGCGACCAAATGCACATTCATCTGCTCCAGGGGCCACTCATCCCTGGTTTGGCTATAGCTAGTTGCATGGAGCCAAACAGAGAAAGCATTACGGTTGGGCCTAACCTGCAGGTGCACCACCTCCAACAGGACATCCTATTCCTTGTTCCACATAGGGCCCCTGTTGGGACGGCCATGAGCATCAGGAGGACACATTGTCACAAGGGCCTTTGCCAGTCCAGCCCCATCCTATGCAGGAGGGAGGGAATGGCTGTCTTCACTCCAGGTTCTGACTTCCATTTAAAAACACATGGGCTTCCTTTTCCAGGAGTGAAGTTCTTGGCCGACTTCCCTTGTTCCTCAGCAGTTGGCCCCATTTTCCTTCTCAGATGGGACTTCTGGGCCCGTGGAGGCAATGCCTCAGCGTGTAAAACCCACCTTGTTTTCAGGAACACCGGGGTCACATGGGCACGGGACTGCAATGGATAGAGTGTAGGCTCGCTGCCGTGGTGCTGCAGTGGCCTCATGGAAGCGCCTGAGCGGCATGCGCCGGAGCCATGCAGGACCTGGAGCTCGCGATGACACTCACGAGCCGCACCAGGCCTGAAACAGGCCAGGGGCTACCTTGGGACTCTGAGTGCCTCCCACTGGGCATGTGGGATTCTGGACTGGGACTGGCTTGAGGGACTTTGGCAGCTGAGCAGGAAGGAGGGTGAGGCTATCGGGTCAGCGAGGATGTGCACGAGGAAGACATGGGAGTGTCAAGAGCGCGGTGGACAGCCTGGCAGATGACCATGGGGACGTCAGGAGTGCTGTGGACAGCCTGGAGGATGACCACGGGGGGCATTGCAGGGCAGGGGCCACACCAGGCCGAGATCGGCGGACCCAGGGAGGCCATGCCAGAGGAAGAGTAGCCGCAAGTGAATTTAAACAGACTTGTCGCTTTGCGAGCTTCCTCTTACTCCTGACAACTGGGAACTGCCAGCTTTTGGTGTTGAGCAGGCGCTCTTCCACAGGCTCAGAGCTCTTCCCGTGTCCTGCTGCCTGCATGGCTCTGCCTGGGTTCACAGTGGGTGTCACCAGCAGAGTGTGATCCTGTTCTCAGAGGCTGTTCCAGGAGGGGCAGCCCATGGCGAGGCTGAGGCCAGGTGCCTGAGGGTGTCCCCAGACCAGACCCACCCGTGGGGCACAGCCTTCCAGCCCCAATTCCAGAAAAACACCACAGGAAAGGGGTACTGTTCCCAGAAGCAAGTCTGAAAGGCACTGGACTGTGGTCTATGGACTGTGTCTGCTCCTAGGCGGTGGCTTGGTGCCCACATAGGAGAAGAATCCCAGTGCTTCAGGGGCGGGCAGGGCCGGGCAGGGCTGCTCCTGTGTCCCCGGCAAGACTGAGGACTGTGTTCTGCAGCGGTGAGGTGAGCTGGTGAGGGGAAAGGCTCGCCGGCCTTCTGCTCTGAGCCTGGCCAGCTGCCGTCCTTGTGTTTCCTGGCTGCTCAGTCAGCTCGTCCTTGCGGTTCCTGGCTGCTCCCACGTCAGGCTGAGCATGCGGCTGAGCCAGCGTCCCTCGAGGGTTCAAGGGCTGGAACAGTGCAGGCCTGAGTGCTGGTGCAGCCTGTGGCCTGGCCCTTCCTCAGCACACTGTCTTTTTGTTTCTCACTCCATTGGGCTCTCGAAGGGAATTCTGCAGGTGCAGATGTGCCGCTCAGGAGAGGTCTCTCGCCGACTCTGCTCTCGAAGCTTATGGCACTCACTCCAGGGTTCAGGCAAGCACAAGGGCTGCTGTGGGTGCTGAAACGCCCTGGTGGTTTTGTATGAGTGACTCGTTTCTGGTGTGGACACAGACGCTCTGGACAGGCCTTTGTCATATGTACTCCTGGAGGGCTTGGACTGCTGTCCACATGCACACTCTTGAGGCCTGTGCACAGAGAAAGTCCCAAGGACGACCAGGCCCCTCGGGACAGCAGGACAGATCCTGTCACTTGGTGGCTCACACCAGGCCCTGAGGAGGCCCTGAGGGCCCCTCCCCAGTTAGAGACCGGTGGCTGCTCTTTCCCAGGGGCTGTGCCATCTCAGTGGTGGTTTCTCCTGACCCCACAGGGCTGCACTGAACTGATGGTGGCTGGGGAGTATACACCTGGGGCAGGTGAGTAGCGATGAGTAGCAGAGGGACACTGGCTTGCTTTGTCTTACCCCAATTGCATGAGTAAAAATACACCCTGGAAACTCCCGAGTCTCTTCTTCCCTCCTCACAGCTGGCAGGATGTTCAGAATGAGACAAAGAACTATCCATCACTTCTATTTTACTAGGAACATTTTAAAAAACAGAGAATTGATGTCGACTTCATCCAGTGTTTGTCAGCTCTATAGAAAAGGCCATGTCATTTTTCTCATTTGCTCTGTTAAATGGTGACTTATATTAACAGGCCCAATACTGAGCCATTCTTACTTCACTGGACAGAAAAAAGCCATGCTTAGTCGTGGTGTATACTCTCAGTGTGCACTGGATTCTGTTTGTTGATGTTTCATTTGGGATTTGCACAGGGCTGCTTTTACATTAGATGGGTTGGTAGTTTCCTTTTTACTGATCTCTTTGGAGGCAAGATAAGGCTGGCTTCACAAAGACATCTGGGAGCTTTCCTCCTAGTTCTGTGTGGAGCAGCTTAAATGCTGTTTGGCAGCTGGGGAAGCGACACAGTTGAAAATCGACATTTCCCCTCTATCCAAGTAACCTGGAAATGGGTCTGTTATATGCAGCTGTTAGAAACTAAAATATAAATGAGATATTATTAAGAAATTTCTATTTTAACATCAGTTGAGATAACAAAGGCTGATAGTAGGAAGTTGGTAAAATTCCAAGGTTGACTTGCCTCAAATCCACTCAGTGCCCAGCACACATTTGTTGGTTCTTTTTAAAGTTGTTTGAAGGACAGATTTTAATTTTATTTAAATAACACTATTTATGCTCACAAGCTACAATGGTGAATGACAGGAGCATGCAATTTGTAAGTGACAGAGTCCTTGTTTTTAAGGACTGAATAAGGGGTCTCACAGGTCTGACTATGCCTGGACAGACCCAGGGCAAGTGCTCAGGGGCTTGGAGGAACTGGCAGGAGCTGGATTTGAAGGGTGGTACTAAGGCCAAAGGGGTCGTCCAACCTGGGGATACCCAGGAAGGGTGAGGACAGTGGGGAGGGGCCTCAGGCCTCCTCTGCAGTGCAGAGCCCTGCTGAGCTCAGGAAGGCCTTGCTGATAAAATGGCCAGTGAGACCCAGCCCAGACTGAGGGACATCACTTTCAAATGCCACAAAGGAACTTTACAGCTGATGTGGTAAAAATCTGGGGGCCGTGGCCACTTGCGAGAGGAGGGAGCGATGGAGCCTGGGGTCGGGAGCTTCTCTGTTCTGGGCAGGGCCCTGATGGGCTGACTTCATTCCAAGAGGCAGTTTCTCCTTGTCCCAAATGGACTCTTTCAGGGACATGGCTTCCTGGGAAGTTTGGAGGATGCGGGTATTGTGTCACCCCACTTCTGTCCAGCTCCAAGAGGCCAGGGGCTCCAGCAAGCCTGGAGCCGAGAGTGGCCTCTGTGCCTAGCCCAGCTATGTAATTTGGCCATCTTAGCCAACAGCAGGATGGCGGGTGCTTCTCTTCTTAGGAAGGGACTCTGACAGGCTTGGCCCCTCAAGGTGAGGTACTGAGGTGTTTCCTGTGGCCACCGAGCCCCTTCACCCGTGCTGACTGCACAGCCCGTGTGGCCTCCGCTTGCCACAAACGTCTATTCATGGGTGCTGAGACCCCATGTCTGGTGCTCACGTCGGGGCTGAGCAGAGCAGGCCACGCTGCTGTTCTCAGTCCCAGGAGCCCATTCAGGAGCAAGGGGTCCCCACTGACGTTTGCTCCCAGACTGTGAAACGGCAGAAGAAACAGACATAGAATTCATGACACTCAACTCCCAGGTCTCAGAAGAGAGAAGAGCAGAGGCTGAGTCTGAGCTGGGTCCTGTGCCCGGAGGCCCCCCCACCCCAGGTCAAGTGCAGGCTCAGCATCAGTCACCGTGAGCTGTTCCCAGTGGAAAGGAGGGGCTGCCTCTTCAGGAGCTCCTGGGAATCGACCACTGTGGCGTCCATAGCAGATTTCTCAACCCACTCTGAAGTCTTGGGAATCCTTCTTTGGGGCTCGGCGGCTGAGCCCACCCTCTACCACTGCAGATGTGCCTTGGTACCTGCCGGAGACACTGTGCAGACTGTCTTCCCATGACTGTAGGTGGGGAGCGACCCTGCCCACAGCTCATGGGGACCTGCTTGTTCCCATCAAAGCACGGTGGACAGATGTTCCAGGGCCATGGGCTGCTGTCCGGCAGGCGGTGCCCCGATGTCCCCTGCTCTTAGACACCAGCCTGGGGTTTGAGAAAGGCCAGTTATGGAGTCAGGCGCCAGGCACCAGAAGACAGAAATAAGTGCCACTCAGCCCTCAGACCTGTCAGCTGGATCCCCACAATACCTGCTCTAAATGGCGGGGAGAGGCCAGACCAGAGGTGGGTAGGTGCTGAGGGAAGGGAGAAGCAAGAAAAGAAGATGTACAAGGGAAGCCTCCCCCCAATCCTGACTCCAATTCTGCCCCTAACCTGTCTCCCCTCCAGTCTCCCCTCAGCCTCCTGACTCTGATACTGCCTCCCCTCTGGCCTTCCCCAGACTCCTGACTCCAATTCTACCCCCAATCCTGCCTCCCCTCCAGCCTCTCCCCAGCCTCACGACCCCCAATTATGGCCACCCCAACCCTGGTTCCCCTCCAGTCTGTCCCCCCAATCCTGATGTCCCCCCTAGCCCTCAGCCCACGCCCCTCCAGCCTGGCCAATCCCCCCTCCCAGCCCCATTCCAGAGCACAGATAAAAGTGAAACCTGAGCCCCAAATGTTTGTGGTGCCGCCGCCAATCAAGGGCTCCGTCGCCAGGGCAACGGGGACACTTCATCAGCTCTGTGAACAGATGGTCAGTGAGCAACAGGCAGCATATGTTCCTGTAAGCCCTGACACGGGCACAGATGGAGGGTGGGCGGGAGGGTCCCTTCCCTTCCCATGGGTGCTGCATTGCCGAGGGGCACGGAGACCAGCGGGAGCCTGAATGAGGGGGCTGCACAGCGCCGATTACTAACACCCCAGTGCAGTTTAGAGCGCGCTTAACCAGGGCGCAACGTTGTTAACAACCGCCAGGCACACAAAGCACGCAGTCCTGGGTTAATGACGGACAGGAAGCCTCATTAGCGGCTGCCACCTTCTGGGTGTCCGTGCCTCAGACCCTGGCTTCTGTGGGTTTTCACAGGAGAAACCAAACTTCCTTTTACAGGATCAAGGGAGAATTCAGTATCTCCAGTAAACATTTTCAGGCGTGGGCAGAGGCCGGGTGCCAGCGGGGCAAGAACTCCAAGTCGTTGCGCATGTTCATGCAGGCAGACCACCAGCTAGTGTGTCATGTGATTTTGTCTCCCAGACTGTGTATTCTCTGCATTTTGTTTGGCCCCTGGAAATCAGAGTCCAGATATCACTCCTGGCACTACCAGCGTGAGAAGAGCCCAGGACAAAGGGTCTTGGTGATGACGTCACTGTTGCCGGCATTGCCATAGCCCCCAGCTTTTGCTGAACATTTATTAACCCCAAGCCCTGGGACCCCCATCTTTACTGGTCAGGGAGGGCAGAGCAAGCGTCCAGCTGACTCTGGGTCCAAGCCCCAGCAGAGCTCCATGAAGGCCCAGGTCTCGTGGTCATTGGGAAAAGGGCAGGGCTGGCTGTGTCTGACCGGAGTTGGATTATAGTTCCATACTGTGGCTTATGCTGTGACCAAGAGAACCCAGAAACAATCTCTCCTGTCGGCAGTCCTATTAGCTTCAGAGAAGCCCAGGGCTCATTTCCGCAGGGTCTGCTGGTTCTTGGTGCATCTTTCTGTCTGGAGTGGGTAGAGCTTCTAGCCCCGGTTGTTTCTGGCCTCTGTTCTCTGTTCTTCAGTCTGTGCCCCAGACTGGAGTCGACCTAGGTCACCAGTCCTCAAATTCACTGCTCGCTGGTATCCAATACCAGCACAGATCCGACCCTTCTGGGATCTCATCACAATCCTCAGCTGGATCCTGTCCCACCCCAGGAATGTCTGCAGCAGACTTCTGCTAGGGCTGGATGCATTCCAGCCCTGAGCAGGGACCTGCCAGCGTGCCCTGTGGAGATGCCTTCAACATTCTGCCTCTAGGTCAAAGGCAGTAGAAATCCATCTGCAAGTTCAAAGTTAATAGGAAGAGGTCAGCAGGGAGAGCTCAGTACTCCTTTCCTTAATGAATCATGTTAAAATCTGAAAGCACAGTCCTGAGTGACCAGAGGGACAAACTCAGTTTTGTAAAAGCAAATGCCCTGGCTTGCTTGGGGGGAGCCCAGGACAGAGACGCCCTTTGCGTGAACAGCACCTGCCAGGCAACACGAATAGGCTACAAACAACTGTGTCCCTTTGGGCATGAGATGGGCATGCTGGGCATGTCCTTCCACCTCCACTCCGCTTTTCTTGGTCTGCTGATACTGTACATCTGAGAGGAAGAATCCATGCGCCTTTGCTTCTGAATGGCACTCCTGTG
>CAUYQG010002381.1:0-31030 GCA_963574415.1 Tarsius wallacei
AAAAAAAAAAAAAAATTATCTTCTACAAGAAAACTATTGTTGCCAATTATGCTGCTATTTCTGGGAAGGAAGTGCTCCAGAGGGACAAGGTGAGAGTTTCCACCTGCTCAGTGGCTATTTCCTGCCTTAACTATAACTGCCACCTGCCCGTTTGTGAATTCACAGTTATGTCTAATGACAAACATGAAGGAATATTCTAACACCACATTTAATCAGGATCCTTGGCTGAGCTTTCTATTGTTGCATAACACACCACCCAAAACTTAGTTGCCTAAAATAAGTGCAGTTGATTTTCTCATGCTTCCATGGTTCAGCAGTTGCCAAGTCATTCATGCTATTGTAGTCACTTGGCAGCTCAGCTATGGCCCTCACATCTCTGGTGATTTGTGTGAGATGCAGGCAGGGCAGCTGGCATCTCCTCCATGAGGCTGAACTGGGCTTCTTTTTGACATGGTAATCTCTGAGCAGCATTCCAAGAGGGTGAGAGCAGAGGCTTTAGAATTCTTACAGTGCCACTTCTGCCACATTCTATCGGCCAAAGCCAATCATAAGGCCAGCCCAGACTCAAGGAGTGGGGAAATGAGCTCCAAATCTCCAGAAGCAGCAAGTCACAAGTGTATGTATGCAGGGATGAGAGGAGTTGTTAATACCCTCTGAGCAAACAATCTACCTTCCTGAAGCTAGAACTGACAGAGGGATGGCCTTCGCCAAACAGAAGAGAGGAATTATGGCAGAAAAACCTTTAAGATGTACTGAAAATTACATATACCTGTCAGAAAGTGTCTGGTGAGATAGAGACTGTAAAAATAAGGAAGACTGAGGAGGAGTTCTGATTTGGAATTTATCAGGAAAGCTATAAAGGTCAAAAAGGCAGAAAGAAGAGAGAAATGGAGAGAGTGAGAGATGAAGGGTCTGGGAGGGAAAAGTCTTACGGGAGGACCCACTTTTTTTTTTTTTGAGTTGGAGTCTCACTCAGTGGCCCAGACTGGAGTGCAGTGGCCACTCCCGGCCACCGCAGCCTCGAGCTGCTGGGCTCCAGCGATCCTTCCGCCTCAGCCTTCCAAGTAGCTGGAACTACAGGCGCGCGCTACCACACCCAGCTGATTTTTGATTTATTGTAGAGATGAGGTCTCATCAAGTTGCCCAGGCGGGTCTCGAACCCGTGGGCTCAGCCAATCCACTCATCTCAGCCTCACGGAATTGCAGGCTGAGCCACAGAGCCTGGGTAAGGACCCACTTCTTAAAAGAGTAATCTCCCATCTGCCCCAGCATGGCCCAGTCACACTGGGGTTCCTGCCCTCATTCTGTCCTCAAAGCTTGGGCTGTGTTTGCTGATCCATCCTCTCTATTCTCACTCCCAGGCTTTCCTTGTCTCAGACTTGATTACTATGATATCATCCAAACAATTCCTCCAGGGATCCTCTGCTGATACACCCTGAATATCATACCTGCTTGACTTATTTGTTTTAAAAATATCTTTATATCTTTCTGAAAAAGTGAAGCATGCTCACACTACAAAATTGTAAAAATATGAAGGGTACATAGAAGGAAAACAGAGATTCAGAGAAGCTAAGCAACTTGCCTTCTGAGAGGTGGTGGAGCCTGGACTTGAACTCAGGCTGACCATATCCTTGGTCATGGCACTCCTGACCTCTAGAATGGAGACTCCTCCCCTGCCCTGCTCACACAAAAGTTGAAGATGATGTTTCCTCCCAATTGTCAAAACTAGTAAATTCACTCGAATTAGCAAATAAAAGTGAAGACCTGCACACTTCTTGGTTGGAAGAATAAAGAACCAGGACAGCCCTACAAGGAGTCAGCATTGACACTATCACAGAAATAAGATGCATAAGACACCAAACACTACCTGTTCTAAGATACAGAGTCATGATGTATTAATTTTGGCAACATTTGTACACTTTGTCCTGCCAATAAAGCCACTGAAATTGAAAGGAGAAATTGAAAACGGGATGTGACCTGCATCTATCAGTGACCCAGGAGTCAGTAGGAGAAGGGTCTTTGGGAGGTAAGTGATAGCACCTGGGAATAAAGGCAGGTTCTCTAGCTTTTTGCCTAATGCCTTGCCTCCTTACCTGAAAAACAGCCTTGGGAGAGAGACGTTTTCCATTTGTGCTTCATCTTCTTGACTGAGAAAGGGGCATGGGAAGAAGTGTGGTGGTTTATTTTCTAAAACTGAGACTTGACATTGTTTGGGTGATGCACCTAGATAAGTTTAGGCTACACATGCTACAAGGGCTTTGTCTGTTTGTGTATAATTATGCTTCATTTGCAGTAGTGTGCATATTGACCAGAAAACAGTTATCAAAAGCACTTTCCATGCTGTATACCCGCAAAGGTCCACTGGAATTTGAACACTGGTATTTGACATTCTGAGAAGAGGAAGTCACCCTGCCCGTGGACTGTGTATGATCCTATTCACAGTCAGGCAGACTTATCCAAAGCTATACTTCCCAGCCATTCTTTACTCACTGAAAGCTCTGGCAACTCCTTTCCATTCATCACACAATAACAACTTGCTTAAGAGGTCATTTTGCACATTTATGGTCATTCAGAAACATTCTTTAGTAAGAAATGCTTGTACTCAAAAGGATGAATTTTATCCATGTCTTGGAAAAATTACTTGAAGTGATTTCTGGTGCTGGATTCTAATCAACTACCTAAGCTACCCAGTCTGGTGGGAGGTAGATGGATCATCCTCTCATTAATGAAGGGAATTTTCCTCTAGCCACTATGTACCTGCTAGCCTGGGCTTTGGCATTTTTAAATAATATAACATTAATTTCCAAAGTTGAAGTTTGAGTTCATTTTCTCTTTTGAGAAGAAAATCCTTTTATTTTTCCTCTTCCAGTGAATTTTATAAATAGATCCACTCTGAAAGCAAGTCCCCCAGGGACACTTAGTTGAGGTTAATGAAGGTTAATGTTTTTTCTATATGCAACACAAAATCCTTAGGATTCAAACACACAAAAAATTACTTACCTGGACAACTTGAGTTTCTTCCCATGAAGGTGAGTAAAGGAAAGGACATAGAGAAAATTGACATTGCTTCTTTCATATCAGAGGTTGCCTAGATTCTCAAAGATACTGATCTAAATAACTCACAAATACCATCATTCATCTTCATAAATCATTATTCCTCTTCATATGATCACATTTTCTGGAAAAGATATATGCACAATATTTGCAAAATTGTAATTTGAATTTATAGGTATAAAATGCTATGCAAGTTAACTATGCTAAAATAAGAAAAAGTATATCCATTTTGTGCATTATGCCAGAAAAGTACAATTTGACACTGCCTTCTTTATCTGTGAGTGCTATGTGAAAGAAAGTACAAGAGAAATAAGAATAAGAGTGAAGGGCTATGTCTCCTGTTTGTACCCTGGAGACAGAGATAAAACTTCTGTGTCTTTAGCCATCACATCTAACCGTGGAATGCAAGAATACGACTTTCAGGGTCCCCTCTATAGCAATAAGACCATCGAGTCAAGGGCAGACAAGTCCTAGAGCCAGGTGCTTTGTAATCATGGGCTCAGATAAAATCTCCTATAATGGAATATAAATTATACCTTTCTTTATTCTATGCGGCAATGTTACAATGGCCTTGCTTTATGATATACTTCTAGTTTATAGGTACTCAACAGTAAGCAAGTTTCTCAAACTAAATATAACTTGAATTCGGGTAGGGATGACAAAGCTTCCTGAGTCTCACATCTCTCATTCTTGACTCTCACATCCTCTGTTCACACGCCTGCATCTGAAGCAGGTGATAGAGATGAACACACTCCTGATGAGTCATTCCCTGTCTGGAGCACCACAGAGAATACACCCATTTATAACTAAATTTCTGAAGTCATTGGGCATCAGGTGCAGTCACTTGTAGACCGAAGCGACAGGAATGGCAAGACAGCAGTAATAACCCTCCTCTGTTCATTCCTTCTAGTGACACCACTGAGATTGCTTTAATGAAAGTCTGGGTGTCTGTCAGGGAAGGGATTGGAGTACATACAAGGGAACTGCTCTAAACAGGTTGTTAATCAGTATCAATATCTGCCATTCAAATCTACCATATGATTCCTATCCCATTTGCCAAATATATGTATATATAAGACATTATATTATATATTATATATTCTCATACATAATATAAAATAGTATAAGAATATGTAATATATCATATATAAGATTATATATATTATATATATATGTAATTTTCTTTGACATCTTCAGCTCACATATGAGGCCTGCAAAGGATGAAGTCTTCACACAAGCAGAACAATGGTGTGCTGCTGAGACTCTGGAAAGAGAAGCTCTCTGTTTATCTCTATTGTTTCAATGTGCCAAAGTGCCTCCCATCCATCACCTCATCACTGCTCTCAACACAGGAAGCTCCTTTCTGGAATAATAGCCTAGGACCAGTGTCAAAACACAGAAACAAAGAACTGAATACCACATGTTCTCACTCATAAGTGAGCCCTGAATACCAGTCACATTAGGACAAGGGAAGGAACAGCAGTCACTGGGACTGCCCGTGGAGGAAGTGGGTGGGTGGGGGTGGCATGTAACAACACAAAGCCTACCTGGTCCTAAACCAAGGGAAGTGATGAACCAGTTGGAGGCCCAAACTTCACCTGCAGGCAGCCTACTTGTGTAGTTAACCCTTACTTGTACTCTGCAACTCTATAATGAAATAAAATTTTAAAAAAATTAATCCCCACTTGACATGGAGGATGCAGTGTAAAGACCTGTCTTTGGAATTTACACTTCCAAGTTATTTACAAAGCACATTTCCCAAATGGATCCTCTGGATTTCCATAGGAAAGCCAGACTGAGCCCAGGCCTGAGTCACCTTTGTGATTAGTTTATTGTAAGGAAATTTAGTTGCTTTGGTCAAAAGATGCTTACTGATTGTCTGCTCTATGTAAAATACTACAAAGGCCGAATTTGTATCCAAGTTCACTTAGATTCTGAGTAAAACTGAGGTTTAAAAACAAAACTATCTTGAAAAAAACCTAGATTATATGATCTTTGCATATCTACACTGTGTACCAGAATTGGCTGTTAAAGCCTGTTGTCATAAGTAAAGAGTGAAGACAAAAAATTAGTGCAAAATATGTGCAACACCACTGTCATTTAAATAAGTGCTTGGATTGAAAAAACACAATATCTGATGTAAAATAAGCACTAGGCTAAGAGTCAAGACTGGATACTATTCCAATCATTGCCACCAACACACAAGAGGACTTGGACAAATTCCTCTATGACTCTGACTTTTCGTTTCCTTACGTGTAAAGCCAGGTAGTTAGAACAAGATGATCTACTATGTCTATTCCAGTATTAAAATTCTACAATTCTGTGATTCTACCTGAGTCAGTCTTCCATTGCATTGAATTTCTTTTAACAGAAGAATGAATTGCTTTTCACCATTAATATACATCTCCAAACACTCAAATCTGCAGTACACCAAATTATATCACATAATTACTGTGCCACATCTACTGGTATTATCCACAGATACTATATTTTGTCAAGAGTCAGTGTAAAGAGTATTTAAAAATTCTGAATATTGAATTATTCACAAAGTGCACTCATCAACCACTAAAGATTATTCATTTTTGTTTTGCTATGATTAACTCACCTCATATCTCGTTATCATAATTGGGTCTAATTCACTCATTCTTCCCTAAATGAATATTTTCAACAATCATTTGGAAGAAACATTAAAGGGACTAGTATTTACATAAGAAAAGACTAAGATACAGTTAATAGTTACATTCCAGAATATGAAGCAACAGATTGTGATCAACTATTTTTTTATTTACACAAAGGAGAGAAAAAACAAAAACAGGAAGAAAGATTGTGATTGCCAAAAAAAGAAGTTATCATTATTGTTACTTTCTAGAATTTGCTACTAAAAAAAAAAAAATTGGCAGACATTATTGTTCTGAATATGTTTGGGAAGACATATACAGAACTATATGTATATAATATGAGAGATACATTTGGGGTGGTTAGTTGAAGGACCTCTTGAAAATGAGACAAAAACTGTTTCCTTCTAGTCTTATTTGAGAAGTAGTAGGGAGAACACCAATCTTTCACCAGATCTTTTTAAGTCTTTCAATATCACTGCTCCCTACTTCTAAATCAAATCTTGGTATATTTAATAAGCAAGTGAGAACACCTTTATGACTATTTACTTCTACAAAATTTAGGACTCTTCCTGAGTTTGTGTCTTAAATAAGAGTGTTAGGCATAGTTTTCTACTGAGCTATATCTCAGATCAGCCATGTGAGTCGTATGAGTGTGTCCCAAGAAAATCTGGAGCAGACCTATCTCTGCTTCAATATCCCAAGGAAAAGGTCTCTGAAAAAGATTTTGGTCCCTTCTTTGAGGTTTTATAAGCACAATACAGATGACAGTACTTATCTATGATCAGAGTTTATTTCACTAGGAGAATGAAAGTATGAGCTAAAATAGGACTTTACAAGATTAAACAATAAACTAATATTAATGAGGCCAGGCACAGTGGCTCATGGCTGTAATCCTAGCTCTTTAGGAGGCCAAGGTGGGAGGATCACTTGAGACCAGGAGTTTGAGACCAGCCTGAGAAACATAGTAAGACCTGTCTCTATGAAATAAAATTTTTAAATTAGCCATCCATGGTGGTGCATGCCTATTGTCCCAGCTACTTGGGAAGATGAGGCGGGAGGATTGTTTAAGCCCAGGAGGTTGAGGCTCCAGTAAGTTATGATCATACCACTGCACTCCAGCGTGGGTGACAGAGCAAGACCACGTCTCTTAAAAAAAAATACAAATAAATTAATTTTGAAGACTGCTATATTTTACCAAACTTTACATATTCTCTCATATAATCCTCACAACAACCCCAAAGCCATATTCTCAGAAAGTTTACTTGCCTAGGACTGCAGGACAAGTAAATTGATGAATAAGATTTTGAATTTAGATAAATTTCTTTATGTTTACAAGTGTAAAGAAAAAAAATCATGGACAGTATTTCCAAACAGATGCTGTTTAGTTTGAAAAGTTTTATCTGCAAATTGCAACCACATTCACTTATTTGACATCACTAATCTGTGATAAATAACTGTTAGAAATTCAAAGTGGTGAAAAATATGAATTTGTTAATAAATGATATTTGATAGTCATCCAGAAAATAGTCAGTTTATTTTTATTCTGTTGAAATCAATTTGTTCACAGATTTTAATATACATAAAAATTAAACCATAAAAGCACTTTAAAAAATATGGAAAAAACATTAAATAATCTCAGAGCAAGGGAAGGCCACAAAACTCAGAAGACATAATATAAAACTACGATTAATTAGATTATTCTAAAAATAAATTCTACACAGCAAAATCACCAAAAGCAATGCAAAAAGAATACCAATACCTGAAGAAAAGATTTGCAATTTGTATCATAATCAAATTTTTTCCAAGATATAAAAATGTCTCCAAATTAATATAAAAACACTCTACCACCATTCAATAGAAAAATGGACAGTGAATATGCAAAGGCCATTTACATTTAAAATGAAAATAGTTCTTCAAATTAATATAGATATTCAACTTTACTCATGATAACAGAAAATCAATTACAACATCATAAAGATACCAAGTTTTGTGTGTTAGATTGGTAAAGATTGAAAGGTCTTATTAATACCCTATTAATACTTCATGGTGAAAAGAGTGTGGAGAAATAGAACTTTTCATTAATTTCTCAGGGGATTAATATAACTTCCATTTAGGACAATTAGCAATGTCTAGAAAATTTTTAAATGCACATATTCTTTCACTCAGAAATTTCAACCCCCAAGATTTCAGCATTCCATATATATGAAATGTTATATGTACTTTTTTTAATATTCATGTCTGTTACATTTTTGCGATGTCAAAAGATTGGAAGTACCTTAAATGCCTATTATTAAGACACTAGTTAACTAAATTATGGTTCATTCATAATGTTGAAGTAATGAGGGGATGTTACTACCTTTGTTTCCACTAGAAAGAATTTTCCCTAAACATTTTTTTTTTTTTAGAAAGCAGGATTTATTGAGAGAACAGAAAAGCTCCCACAAAGGGAGGGGACCCGAAGGGGTTGCCCTTCCCTAAACATTCTTAATTTCTTGCCCCACAATTTACTGAAAGGAGTTTCCTAATTAGTAATTTTTGAGCTAGAAACCGGGTCAGTGTAGCTGAGGCCCCTTTGTCCATGTTTCCCTTTGGGCTGTTTCTGCTGCATATTCAGATCTGTTCCACCACATCCTGAGCCCTTCCAAGAAAGCATCCATGTAGGAAGCCTGTGGCTCTCTGGTCACTTATGTCTAGGTAGGTAAATCTGTCCAATCTGGGATTCAATATGAGGAAATCATAGTTGTGTGCACCTGGGCTGCGTTCTTCAGTATTGGCCTCAGCAGCAATAAAAAGATTTTGATCTTCCCCTGCTTTGAACATTCTCTTATCTCTCTGTTAACTCAAAATTCAGATAGAAAAAGCACAGGCACCATTTACTGTACCTCTCTCCACCACCACACACATTTGAAGCCTATCCACGCACACAAATGAGAAATCTCTCCTGGTACAGAGAGGAGATCATCTCCAAGTTTAATCAATGGGTGAAAAGAGCAAGGTGCAGAACAGTATGTGTAGAACTCTACCATTCAGGTGATAAGAGGTGAAGGAGAGATCATATGTTCACTTTTATTTGCATAACACACCTGTACAAAGATACATTAGAGACCGATAACGTCAGTTGTCTCGAGACAGGAAAAGACTGACTGAGGACAAAGTGGGAGAAAATTTTTAATGGTATTCCCTTTTGCATCTTTTGAACTGTGACTTCATGAAAGTGTGTGAACATATGAGTTCATTACTTCTGTGAGACAGTGAACATGTTTCTAAAATTACCTCTGCTTATTCCCTTCCCTTTCTTGCTGCCCAACACAATTCTTTTCCACTGATGCTTGTGTTAATAAAACAACATAATTGCATGGCATGTTAGGTGGCAAGAAATAATATATGATTACTCTTGGACTTTCCTCTCCCCATACAACCAAGGACTTTCCCTGCTCAGGCTCTCCTTGGTTGTCCTCCTCCATGAAGGGATCGTTCCCCAAGGTTTGGATTTGAACTTTAATAATGCAGCATCAAGAGACAGGAAGAAGGATGGTAACAAGTTAAGCAGGAAGGAGAGCTGTAGGGAGGAGTGCAGGTTATTTGAAAGAGATTGGTGAAAGAATAACTGGAATGTATGAGGAAAGCAGATACAAAAAAGTTAGTACTTTGGAGAAACATTTCTGAGAACTTATATAAATTTCATAGTTCTTGAGCTCTGAGATACGACCATCTGGGTCACAACTTCAATGGGCTTACAAATATGACTTGAAGCTGAAAACCGAGCCATGTCTGTGCCTTGCTTTTTTGAATGGCTCCCAATACCACCATTCAACAGACACATAAAATGACTAAAGGGAATTAAAATCCTTCCACAGATAGGGTTTCCTTCTACTGATTTATTTACTATAGAGAGTCATCACCTGCTATCTAAGCTGCTAATGAGTCATAAAACCAGATATTTGTTTTCTTTTCTTCCTGAAGAAAATAATAGGGGTACCAATAGCCTGTGTCCTGGGAGCTCCCAATAAACAGTTTTGCTCGCCACTATATATAAGGGGTAAGCACTGGGAAGTCACTATGGACACTGTTCTAGTTTAACCAGTGCCTCCATGCCACTAGATGGTGCATGGGTGAAGAAAGAGAAGCCAAGGCTGATTCTCTCTGACAGGGATGAGGATGGGGTTTACCCACACTCTTTTTCTAATACTGCTGACTCTATAATCCACATCTCTCCTACCCCTGACTTGTTTTCTTTTCTTTTAGTTTATCTCAGAAGTGCTTAGTTTGGTTATTCATAAAAGTAATATTTTCATTGGTAGGACTGACTTATTTATACATAAGATACAATATTATATAATCTCTACATAGATCATTAAAGCATCAGATTGCTTGATATACATTTTCTTTCATCTCAAGATGAAATGATATTCCCATATATTTAGTTGTTACAGTTTGTTGCTCACAAAGCTCATAACTTAAACACACACAAACACACACACACACACACACACTCACACAACCCAGAGGCAAATTTAGGCTTAAGTGAGATTTAGCAACATGGCCCCTCTCTGATGAAATCCATTGGGGGCTTTGCTAGAGTCCTTAGCATATTATTTGTTTCTACAATGATGGCAGTGACAGGATATAATCATCAGCAAGGACTCTGATTCCTTAGTTAGAGAGGTTTGAGGTATGAGGGAAAAGCAGCTTAGAAATTTGATTTAAACGCTAGAAAAAACTATTTTGCAACAGTAAATGTCGACTGACATGCAGATACCTGAGTAGAAGCAGAATTCCCTACAGAACAGAGATTTCTCTGGAATACATAACAAATAAGAAATCCTTTCTTAGACTTTTTATTACTATATATGAGAGCAGGAAGAACAAAGACAGCTAAAAATGGATGTGCTCTGGATGTCTTTCAATGCTCTCATTATATTATATTTTCAGCTGTATTCTCCCACTCATGAAGTCAAATCATCCCAGCTAGATACTATTTTCATTTGAGAAGGCTGCTTACAATTGGAGGCTAGCATCAAATTTATCTTATATATGTCCTTTCAATAACTTATTGCAGTTTCCTGTATTTCTTTATTATTAATTGCATGTCTAAATTCCTAAATATTTCTTGCTTAGTGGAATCATTAATTCACTGACTCACTTATGACTTAATTAATATATGTTTATTAATCCACCTACACAGAACTGTGTTTCATTTAATAAAATAACAAGGGAACTATCCTTATCTCCTCTAAACTTTGGTGAATTAACGTAAATGACTGTGCAGATGAACACTTTTCCTTTTATTCAATGTAGCTCCAACACCAGGCCCCATATCAGGTGATGCATATCAGTACTATCTCCTCTAACAGAGACAAGAAGAAGGTCATACCTGGAGAGATTCCTGTGGCCTGGGAATGCTCAGAGTCACTATCAGTGGAGAAACTGCACTTCCTTCACATGCCAAATGAACCAACGCAACACGAAGAACATTCCAGACTTGTGGCCAGAAAAATAATTCCAGAAAAGAAATTATGCAGCTCTGAGCTATTGCAGTCAAGTATTCTTCTGCCCAAATTATACCCAAAGCCTTCATGTCTCTCTGTCCTTCTTCCTTGGGAGGATTCCTGCCTTTCCACTGAGCTTTTAAGCATTTTAATCGAATAACATCATTGCAGCCCTCAAATCTTAAATCATGACTTCAACTTGAAATCCTGCTAAGCCCAACATCGACAGAGGTAGGCAACATGTGGTTTGATTGTTAGTGTGACACGGGAAAAAAGAGGGAGTGTGTGCTGTAAAGAGGTGACAGTCATAATTTATCTTGGCTCTATTTTCTGTTGTGATGAAAAATTAGATCAACTAAATACATGAATCCTCTTTTTAATTTATCTACCTGATTACAGAATTTTTGATGGTTCTCTCACATTCTCCATAATTCCCAATTTTGTTTTCCACTCTGGGATTTGGGCATTACATTAGGTGAGAAGGACAGGCCACAAGCACCTTCTCATACCAATCATATGATTAACAGTTTGATAATCCTTAAGTACTATTTTGTTATAAATGTGCTTGCATGAATAATCAGGCAATGATGCCTTAAACTTAAAGAATAAACAATCTGCTGCATTTTGGTTAGATGACTAAAGGCATAATCAGTCTTTAATTTGACTGTAAATGACTAATGATTAGAGCAAAGTTATATTACTCCAAGTCTAGGTCACTTCTTAAAGTTATGGCCTCTAGTAACAGAAAAATGCTTTTTCACTGTCTTTTATAGAACAAAATTGCAGTCCTAGTAATTAAGTGATAGCAGAGATATTCTACAATTTGGCAAGTCAGCTTGTAAGCAAAATGAAGAGTTTAAAAAAGAAACTACATGGCCCCTGCTTCCACACAAATACAGTATACCAGGGCAGCAGCTAAGTACCACCTGAGAATATGGAAATAAATTTGCCTCATAGATTGACAGCGAAATTCACACGTGGTATTGATTAACTGAGAGGGTAAACTCTAAGATATTATAAGTAGGTGGCTGTGACACTTTTATAAATGTGGTCAGGTGGTAATTTTAGAATTATTAATCAGTTTATCAAGGTGATAAGAAACAAAGACCTATTCAGGTTACATCGAATAATGGACAGTTATTATAAGGAACTTTAGGGAAGTAAAACAGGCAAGAAACATTCTCAGGAGCCTCATAATCAGGCATTAAAGACCCCAGAAGGCTGCTCAGAACCCAACAGGATCTTTTTAGTCTTTAGTCTTTAGTCTTGGTTGTGACCCAACAGAATCTCTCTAATCAGAACTAGGCATCCATTGCTCCATCCTTCAAGCTTTGATGAGTCTACAATTCTACATTCCTGTTTCTTCTGTTCCTACCACTAAAGCCTCAGTTTACTCTCTCATGTGTTTTTTTTTCTTATTTAAGTCCATACTGCCTCATGATTTCTGCTCCTCATGATTTCTTCTACGATTCCTGTTTAAAAAAAAATTTTTTTTGGTTTCTATTGACCCAACTGCCAGACTTCTCTGTGTGTCTTCTTCAAATGCACCACATGAAAGGCTCTAACTAGGTTGGCAAAGTCACTGGTGCACAGCAGCCTCTTGGACAGAAGTCTCTTATCAAACCACCTTGTAAGCCTCTGGCCAGTAGCAAAATCTATGCTGTTGGGTTACAAGCCAGTTTATTCTTGTTCAAATCAACTGTAGCCAAGGTAGCAAGAACATGTGGTACAAAAATGACCCACTATGTATAAGGAACATCACAGAAGGATGTGGCAGTTCCTCTGAGGGTGACCAGAGGATGATTGATGATTCATAACTAGATTCATGATTCCATGATTGATACAGTACAGCAAGAAATCAGGACAGGATTGCAACTTAGAAAGTGGAAAACTATTCAATTATATTGCTCTGTGTGAATGGAGGCATTCTTAGAAGATAAAAGAGGAAATCCCAGATAGCAGTGGTAGTCCATTTACTGTCCAGCAGAGAACATTTCCAGACAGGCAAGCTCAAGGGTTAGTCATAAGTCAGTCCATCTGAAAAGTACGTTTATTTCAGAGATTTGCTTTTTTTATCATACCAATATGTCAACCCTCCTTGTTTTGAGTCCATGCAATGCCAAACAGTCTTCAGATAAAGCCACTTGACATCATCAGCTTACTTTGCAGAGATTCTTGGCTCTATCAACATGAATAAGTCAGTCTATCTAACAGTTAGTCACAGTTGTCATTCCAAATAAGCATTATGGTATATATTTACTAATATTAATCCACCCCTAAGAGAGAAGAACTCACAGAATCAAGATTGTGGGTCTGCAAAGTTGAGGACTAGCCCCTGAAATATGAAAATACCCCCAAGGTTTAAGTTTTATTTTGTGGAGACCTAGTTTGGGTTCTGCAAGTCTTCCCCATACTCTCTCCTCTACGTACCATGAATAATGAGCCTTATATTTGAAACTTTAATGTAGAACACTTTATTGCCAAGTAAACCTCATTAGTATTCTTTCAGTAATTAATAAGCATCAATTTCATTTAGCCAGACTATTGGCCATTGGCCACACTGGATTCACGAAATGTTTTCTAAACTGAGCCATAGAAAATAGTTTTTTTTTTAATTTCAAAATATGTTGTTAAGAACAATCTAGAGTTGAGAGAAATATATTATTATTTGTGGATTTTAATAGGCTCAAACTTGACGACTCAGCATCATTAGTTCTCAACTTTTCATTTCTGCCTCCCTCCTGTTGAGGGGGCAGTAGACTTCCACTACTGACACCTCTCGTATACATATTGAGTTTTAACAAAGTGGCATGCACATGACTGAGAACATTCTTCCATTTTTCTAGATTATTGAAAGTTTTAGGAGATACTAGTCACATGGTAGTCTAGTCTAGAGTTGCGCAGTGTAAAGCCTGCACAACCACATGCTTTGATGTACACTTGCACATGATAGCATTAACTCTCAAAACATATAAACTTATGTTGAGAAAAAAAAACCTTAGGTAAATTAAATTTAATCAAGTTTAATGAGCAAATAACAATTTGCAAATCAGGCAGCCTCCTAAGCCAGGGTCAACTCAAAGAGACTCCAGTGCAGCCATGTGGGGGAAGATTTATGAAAGTCAAAAAGAAAGTGACCTACAGAAAGTGGAAGTTGGGTACAGAAACAGTTGGATTGGTTACAGCTCAGAGTTTGACTTATTTGAACCCGGTTTGAACAGTCGGTCACCTTTGATTGGCTGAAACCAGTTAGGTTGCAGTTCACTATGTACAAGAAATCTCTGGGCTGAACTTAAAATGTGTAAGGAGATAGCTTTAGGTTAAATTTAATTTAACACTTGTGTCACAGTAGGTAGAGAATATGGACAAGAGAATCATGAAGATAATTTGAGAAGCAATAACCAGCTTTCATATGTGAAAATACTTTTCTGAATTGGGACCGTTACCGTACAGTTGACCATTATCAGACAGCTGATAGTTAAATTACTAAAATAATTTGCTAGTTGGTTTAAATTCCTGTGTCAAATGTTGTTGAGGAAAGAATCTTTAATGTCAGTGATATCAAAAGCATTATTGAATTAAACAAATTGAATATTGAGTCAAATGACATGAAATTATGTTTTGGGAACTATATGTCATTAAGTGGTTTGGAAGTAAATGATAAATTTACTTAAAGCTTTATGTTTAAGTTAAATGTAACTTAAAGCTTTCATACACCTGTTTTTAGAAAGCTTTGCCATTTATTTTTCTTTTCTTATTTTTATTTATGTTCAGTCTAGATTTGAACCACTGCTGTCTCTTTACATTGTCTTTTGAGTTCTTAGAAAGTGTGAAAGAACTATAATTATGAACAATTAGGGAACAAAAGGCTCCAAGGCATACACATTTACTAAGGGCAATCAGTGATTAAATGTTTAATGCTCAGACTTTGTAAAAAACACAGGGATGAGGAACTGGTTTACGTCATTCTGAAAAAAGTAAACTGCATATGGAGGAAATATTGCTTTGTGTCTAGGGTCAAGGCTTGAAAAATGAACATTAAACACCAGAAATTGCTTGAGGTGGGTTTCACTGTGGTAGATAATCTAAGAAAGCATGCTACGTCTTCATTCTGTAGAAATGGCATGGGTATGCACGCATGTGTGTGCCTGTGTGTGCATGCACATCCTCCTGGGTTTGTGAGTGGGGAGAGATGGTGGGTAGGGAAAACTTTGTTAAATTTGGATTGACTAGTTACATGCAAGGATGTTTCACTTCTTTCAATCAGAAAAATCATTCTGAATAGAAATTGTTTGATTGTGGGGGTGGTTATGGGATCCTTTCAGCTTAAAAACTGCAATTCTTCACCCCATTAATTCTTTATTCAAAGTTCTTCATTGTTTAAACACTGCTGTTTGTCTCCTGCTCAGAGTTGCTGATTTGGAAAGAATCCTGCCCCATTCATTACCCACAGAAGCATTCAAGGCTCTTGTTGCATTATCTTATTAAATGAGTGATTGTTTTTATGGTGCATCATAAAAAAAGCACAAGAATTACTTCCTGTCATGAAATAACCACACTGTTTTAAAAACGAATTCAGCAAGATGGCCTCAAAATGTGCTTTTTCCAAACTGTCAATGACTGCTAAAACTTTTAAGACTTTTCAAAATACCTTCAAAATGAAACATTACCAATAACGATTTTTGTTCAGGTACAAGCAGAGCTAAGATAACTAGTGTGAGACGAAGAATCTGGCAAAGTGAAATGGTCTGTATCATATGCTTTAGCATATGATACGCTTTGTTTACGGTAGTGTACATTACAGAACTAAGGAATTTAATATGAACTATTGAAGATGTCTCTTACTTACTTGACTTGATTCTCCCCCCTCCCTCTAGTGCCTCCCTACCAGTACAATCTCCATAGTCAACAAATGTTCTTTCTTAGATTGTAGTTAACTAGTACTCCTAGATGTACTGATAAAGTTCAAGCTTTTTGGAGATGATGCTGAGTGGGGTGCTGTGTGTTGCTCTATGGGTTCTTTGACTCCACTACAGTAAGAAATTTCAGAGCAAGTCCAAAGTATAGTTTAAGACATAATTTCTTTGAAAGAAAGAGGCATGCTCAAGGGAAAGCATGGGTTTCTTAAGAGAGGGCACATGCTTGCCTTTGACAAGAGACTTTATTTACTTTATTTACAACAGTGATTAAGCAAGCCATGAGCTAAGAGTGGAGGGCTGGACGTATCAGGTCACAAGCTGTGATTACCACCAACTCTCAACCTTTAAGGTCACAAAGACCTTCTGAATAATGAAAGTTACTGTCTAACTAGATTTGGGCTTTTCTTAGAACATCATGCTTGAGTAATACCCTATTGTTTCTGTGATTTTCTGCACTAATAGTTCCACATTCCAATTCACAAAGTGGTCAGTTCTGATACGTCTTGTCAGTCAGGTAAAGGCCGTGTATGAATAAGGCAGATGTCTGAATGCTTACCTTACTTTAATTTAGACCCACCTAAGAAAATCTGCCTAACTACTTCTAAACTCTGTTAGCTATGCCTGCCTCAGTACCTTATGTATTCTGATTTCTCTCTGTCTCTCTGGAAGATAGACTTCCCTTAGCCCCATCACCAGCAAATCTTCTCTTCATCTCTATTTTAGAGGCACCTAGTATACACTTCCTTCCTTGGTTCTTCCAAGCCAAATTCAGAGATGCTGAAATTCTCTCTCAGACTTCTTTCTTACTTAGAAATTTATTGTTGCACATTTTATCTTATAATGGGCAGGGAAAGGGGACATTTGGGAGATAATCTGGTTGAAGTAGGTATTCAGGACTAGGGGGGTTGTCTTCAGGTTGTAGTTCCAAATACACTGACTTACTTAGATTGGGTGTTCATTTGAGTGATTTAGTGATGCTGGTGGAGATTTTGCAGTAGGGCTCATTAAAGCCTTTTAAGTCACCCTTGGTATGTCATAAGTTGCACATGTATGTTTACATCTTCCATTTGTACCTGAATGTGAGCCCCTGTGGGCAGAAGCTTTTTCATTTCTGCATTCTACTGGCTAGTCAGGGACTTTGAGGTATTCAGGACATGATCGCTTAATTTTTTAATTAGTTGAAATAAACATATTATGAATATGTAAGTCTTCATGAACAAAGATATAACACCCCTGAGAAATAATAATGGTGACTAATAAATAACTAGACCAATCTTCAGATTCATAAGGCATTTAATGAGTGTTTTATTCGATCCACTCAATAATTTCATGAACAAGGTCCAAGACATAACAGAAGCTCATCATCAAACAAACCTGAGACATCAATAGTTTTTACTTTGCCTCATTTCCCTAACTCTGACTTTATCCTTTTTACACCACACTGTCATAAAGCAAATTTGTCACAATTATGACAGACTGTATGGCTGGCAGCCAAGAAGTCTCACAAAGTGACTTTTATAATAGTTAATTTTGCCAGGGTCAGAGTCCTAACCCTTAGTCTTAAAGATTCAGAAATTCAGTGACTAAGACTTTGTCAGTATCTTAATATCTCCCCTCAAGGAAGCTTTATCTGAATTCAAAAATGTGGATTAGGTACCCTTTCTAAGTGACCCCACAGTATTCTTTTTTTACCTCTGTCCAAGCATGGAACTCTATATTGTTAATATCCATGTCTGTCTCCTTTATCAAATTATTGACTTGAAGGCAAGGCTGATCCTGTCTATTTATTTATATCACCCCATAGGTAGGGTGATGTAGAGGAGGGGAAAATTGCATCCCTTTACTCTCCTAGGTTATTTGGCTAGTCTACAAATAAAATTGACACAAAACAGATTAAAAGGAGAATAATCATTGTAGCTACATGCTTACCTATGGGAATCCTACAAAAATGTGAGACTCAAAGAAATGCCCGATGATCGCAGATTATGTACCATCCTGAGTTACAGAAAGGAATAGGAATCAGAGGCTTCTGAGGAGATGATGGAGACAAATTGTTGGAGGGTGAGAGGAGAAAATGTATAGTGAATAAAGATTGCTTTGTTATGCAGATAAAAGTCCCTCAGGTGATAAAAGTTGTCTCAGAGTGGCTCACTTCCTGGCACAGATACCTTTACTAATGAAAATTTCCTTTATTGATGTAAATTTCTCTTTACAAAAGGGATTTTATATTTTATTTTAAGTAGTTGAGTGGGAGGTGAAGAGCTTTTCCTGTGTTGGCTGGTTCTCAATTTATTTTAGCTCAAAGGAATCAATATGCCAGGGTGACATATCTTGGGGTAGCATAATCTGAACTTCTTCAGAGTCAATACATGTTTGATAAATAATGAATGAATGAATGTATTTAGTTTGGAGATGCTTAATCTTGTTAACAAATGTCACACGATTCTGAATTTAAAATCATCTTGTCAACTTCACAATTTCATATTTAGAAATGCCACTGTCAAGTTATAGGACCTTCGCTTCTTTGGTCATGAGGTTTATGGCATCTGATCTGTCCATGTCCAGGATGAGCCCTTGCCACTGCCACATTTAGTCCTGTGACTTTCTAATTCTCTGTTTATATGGCTAACCAAACTCCTATTCTCCTGAACACGTTCTTTTCCAGTCAAATTCCCATGGGCTCTTAGCAGCTCTGGACTTCTTCCAGCTCTTCAGTGCGGCCTACACATTTCTCCCTGACCCATTACATGTTGATTTATAATTTAACTCTCCAGGGGAAATCTCAGGGCACAAACTGGCTTTGATTACTTGCTGTCATCACATATAGTAGATATTATTATGAGTTTATTTTACAAACAACAAAACATGACCTAGCGAGGTCGTATTAATTCAATGAGATCATATAACTAACTCTTAAGGAACAAAATTTGGGTTAAAATCAATTTCTTCTGCTTCCTGGCCCATGCCACTTCTCTCATTTCTAAAGAACGTTTCGTTGAAGTGTTGAGGGCCAAAGCCCTAGGCCTCTTAATGATCCACTGAAAAAGCTCTGACATGAAGCTCTTGATTACTAGGAGAAAAGATACACATATTTATTTAACATATAGACACAGGAGACTTCAGAATGAAGAGTCAGGCCCTCAATGAGTTACAGAAGCAGATATACCATCTTAAGGTTACAGAAAGAATATAAGCTTAGAGCATAACCCCAAACAGGTTTTAGTAGCAAGAAAGGTTATGGGAGAGAGAAAGAAAAGCTTGAAAGCAAAGAGGACCTTATTATGTCGACAAAGCCTCATAGGTGCAGCCCTTTAAGAGAATAGATAGTAAATGTCTATTTTTAGAACTTTAAAAGTATCGGACTCTCAGTTAACCTCTCCCAGATGCTGGAAAGGCCAAGAAAAGGAAGGCCTGGTTAAATCAATGGAGATTCTCTATGAATGCAAATTTTCCCCACAAAAAAAAAACAGTTTTGCAGGACAACCTCAGTCTACTGGCCCTCTGACTGTCATCTTAAAATATTTTGGGGTAAAATGTTGTTATTTCCTTCAAAAGTATAATACAAATAGAGAAAACTGCAAATATTTTACTGTATAACTAGATAAATTTATACAAATTAAACAAACCCATGTCACAACCAACCAGACCAAGTATCATATTTCCAGCACCCATGAAATCTCCCTTATGCTGTCTTTCAGTACTATGCCATCCCCACCAAGGGGTATCCACTATCTTGACTTCTAAGAGCATAAATTGGTTTTTCTTAATTTAACTCTCTATACATGAGATCATACAGTATACTTAAACATTCTTTATTATGTTTAAGACATTTGTCCATATAGTTGCATTTAATTGTATTTTGTTCATTCTTATGAGTGTATAATATTCCATTGTATGAATGGGTCCTATTTTTTTTAGCCATTGTTCTTCATGGGCATTGGATGATTTCTAGGGGCTATTGTGAATAGGACTGCTGCTAACATTTCAGTATCTCTCTTTTGGTGAATATCTGCATATGGCATTAATTTGCACTCTTAAAATTATGAATAAGAGTTACCCTTTCAGAGTATATGTGTTGATGAATGAATAGATAAATAGATAATGTGATTAGGATTTTTTGAATGAATGCTATCTATTTTTTGGTAAAGATATCCAGTTCATTATCTACCAATGGTCTTTCAACCGAGACCATTTAATACCCAGTTTTGGCTACATTTCTGTCTCTGCTTTCAGATTATAGTCTACCGAGGAGACAGACAATATCCAAATAACTACCTAAAGTTGATTAATTAAAATTACAATAAATATTGTAAAGGAGAAATATAGGGTTTGATAAAAGTATATAGCAGAAAAAGTATGTTTTATTTAGAAAAGAAGGTCAAGGTCAGAGACTTAGATGGGGGACAAGGGAAAGGTATGGCATAGTTACTACATTGGTACATGTGACATACAGCAGCCTAGGTTAATTAAGAATCTTTATCACTGGCAAATTATTCTACAGATTATAAAAGATCTTTGGGTTTTAGTTCACTTTCCTCCAAATTTTGACTATGCACATCAAATAATTTTAGAGATTTTAACCAAGAATGTCTATTTCAGCATTTGAAAAAAGGATTTCAAGACTTTTTCTCTCTTAGTTTACACTTTAAAGATTTTTTTTCCCTTTCTGATCGAATTGTATAAGTGCTTGGGAAATACCAGAGGCTATTACAGAGGCTGACTTTGGAATAACAGCTCATGGAAACCCCACGGTAGAATTCTCCATTGTTTAGAGGCCACTTGAAGGTGATTAACCTACAATCTGGTCACAATTGGGAGAGCATCGGCCAGCTCTCAAAGTGAAAGATAACCATTGAAACAAGATCTGCTCCCTGTACTGCTCCCAGTGCACTCCTCGTTCCAGTCTTTCCTTTAAAATCCCCTATCCTCACCCTTAAAGTTTGAAATAGTTTCAAGGCATGAGCCTGGTCATTTCTCTATCTGTCAGACTTTGGAATAAAGTCACCTTCTTTTCACTAAATATTGTGCTTGTTTATTTCAGCCTGCAAGTGATGAGTAGCAAAACTTGCAATCGGCAACGAGATGAAAACAAATTCATGGCAGGTTGAATTAAGCTATGCTATGATCTGAATATTTGTGTTCTCTCAAAAATTTATATATGTAAATTCTAACTCCCAAGGTGATGATGGTATTAGGAGGTAGATTTTGGGAGGTGATTAGGTCATGAGGGTAGAGTCCTCATGAGTGGGATTGGTGCCCTTATAAAAGAGGCCTGTGAGAGATCCATTTTTTCTTCTGTCATGTGAGCATACAGGCACCATCTATAAACCAGAAAGTGGACCCTCACCAGACACTGAATCTGTTGGCTCCTTGACCTTAGACTTCCCAGTCTCCAGAACTGGAGGAAATAAATTTCTGTTATTTATAAGTTATTTGTTTTATGGTACTTCATCATAGTAGCTTGAGCAGACTAAGACAAGTTATTTATCTTTAAAATGTATGTTTTATCCCAGAATATCAAGGATGGCATATTATTGGTAAATATGTATCCACATTTTCATCCATTCTGCTGCTCTTCATTTCTCCTATAGTTTTGTGTTTTCATTGGGACCCCTTTTCCTTCATCTTGAAAAGATTCCTTTAATATTTATTGTAGTACAGGTTTCTTGGCAACAGGTTATTATTATTATTTTTAAAGGAGATTTTCACTTGTTATAGACTCTAGGTTGGAAAATTTTTTCTTTCATAACAAAGAAGTCATTCCATTGTTTACTGGTTTCCATAGTATCTGCTCAAAAATCAGCCTTAAGACTTATGTTTATCCTTTGAACTTAATGTGTCCTTTATTTCCAGTTGTGTTTTAATGTTTTATACGTTATATATTTCAATGGCATAATTTCTCTTTGGTTATTTTTTATTAATTCTCATTCTCTGGCTTGATACATGTGAAAGGTGTGCATCCTGGTAAAAAAATTGACAAGTGTTACAAATTAACTTTTTCAAATGGACATGTCTCATTAGACTTGCAAACTGATAGATTACTTGAGAGCAGAAATGTGACCTGAGATCTTTCTCACCTCTCTGCCACTGTACAATCAGTCCCTGATGTATACAGTAGTATCTTTTGAAAATACCAAAGCACTTAACATAAACAGAAATTTCTATTGCCACTTCAGAAGACTAGTCAATAAATAATTCCAATCATCCACTAGTGGAGTAGAAATAAAAGCCCAGGAATGAGATTGCTCATATGTACTAGTAAGGAAGAGACACTCCCAATTGCATCAGGTAAGCCTGTTGAGAATGCCTAAGGGCCCTCTGTGTACAGCATAGTCCTGGTACTTCTCTATAAAAAAAAAAACTCTAAGAAAATGTATTTGGACAAGTCACTTACTGAATATAATTTTAAAGGCAATTAGCACAAAAGAGTTTAAACTTTTCTTAAAAATTGTATTTGAAGTGACAAGGCAAGTTTAAGTAATTAAAATTAGCTAATACAACAAGTAAATTTGGAAATTACAAAGCCTTAATACAATACAGATTTTTTTTTCTCAATCACTCAAAATCTGATACAGGCTTCATGTCACATTTCATCATGAGGCTACGCTATCTAAGTCACATGACTTCCAAGAACACCGGGGAATGATGGACTGAAGGACTGGAAAATGTTTTAAAGAACTATCATCGCTTTGTGCATTTTCCATTGGTCAGAATCAAATTATGAGTCCCAAACAACTATGAAGGAGGCTTAGAAATTTAGAAGAAGAGCTTTATTATAAATCTGTAAAACTTCATATTTTCTGGTTCCTCAGTATCTCCCACCAATAGGCTGTGAGCACCTCACCTAGGCAACCAGGTGCATCAGTGCAATAAGGCTGGTTCCCCCCACAAGTTCTCCTTTGTGCCCTTCCCTGACTGTGACCGAGTGACATTTAAACACACCAGTGAAATCCTCTCATATCTTTTGCATATGTACTCCACCCTGAACTCCAGTATCTCATTCTCATCTCCCCACCTGCTAGGATGAGCCCACTCATGGGAGCTTCTACCACATAGCTCCCTCTGCGGCATTGCTTGCTGAACTTCCTGTCCCTAGAACCAGTGAGTATAATTAACTTTTAAATTCAATGAGCCTCTCCCAGTATGATGTCTGTGACTACGTTGGAGTATTCTTAAATACCCCAACAGAAAGACTTATCTCCCCACCCCGACTTACAACACAGGAGCACCTGGTATTTGGTGACTATTAATAGTCTCTGTGTGAAGAAGAGGAAAAGATATCTATGTGATGTCCAATTTATTATTTGGCCTGGAGTTTTACCTCTCTCAACTATTGGGTGGGAATATAAACAGAGAAATCTGACAGTAATTATAACAGGAGTTCTATGGCTAATTTTTTGTGCCAATTTAACTGGGCAACAGTGCCCAGATATTTGGCCAAACCTTTTTCTGCATGTTGCTGTGAAGGTGTTTGGGAATAAGATTAGCATTTAAATTTTTGATTAAAGCAAATTACCCTCCATAATGTGAGTGAGATTTATCCAGTCAATGAAAGGCATGAATAGAACAAAGACTGACCTCTCCCAAGAAAAAAATGAATTCTGCCAGCAAACTGCCTGTGAACTTGAACTGCAATTCTTCCCTGGGTCACCAGCCTACTAGCATGCCCTGAAAATCTTGGAATTTACTAAGCCTCAACAAACATGTAAGCCAAATCCTAAAAAAATAAATCTCAAACACACACACACACACACACACACACACACACACACACACACTCACATGTCCTGTTGTTTTTGTTTTTCTGGAGAGCCTCAACTAATACACACAGTTTTAATTTTTTAAGCAAACATTTTAATTTATTCATTTAAGAGGCATGTATTACAGAATTATTATAGGCATCCAACACTGCAATGTAATGAGTTACAAATAAAGGTAAATCAGACAAAGTGTTTCTCCTCAGGAGCAAGATGTCAAAGGGGAGATAAAGACATGTTGCAGAAATTTTACTCATTTGCCATTTATTTTATCTGTCTCCCCAAACTATCGTCCTTTGCATTTGTTAAGAAGAGTAACCAAAACATGCAAACACTATTTCAATACCTTCATTTTCTTTTTAAAGTAGGAATTATATTCTTATCTGTGTCTGCAGGCTAGATGAACAGTTGTCAAATTAGTATAAAAAACATGAATATAGAAAGCTGTAATAACTTTGTTTTAATGTGGTAGGGAGAGCATTCTGCTGAACACCAAAGCACTAAAACTCTTATTTTCCTTTTGCAACTGTGACTTTCTTGAAGCCACCTCAACCAAAAGATCTTTGATTTCCCTATGTTTAGTGAAGATATTCTTCAAGGCCTTTTCCAAGTTTAGGTTCCAACTTTTGTATTTCTTTTCAGTTTTGCTTTCATTGTTCCTTCATTCCTTTTCCCTCCCTAGCACATTTCTCTACTTCTGCCCAGGGACCCCAGCTTGTGCCCTCAGTGAGCTAACATCCACAAACAAAGGCCAGTTTCTAAATCTTCCTGAACCTCTTTATGTTCTGCTTGAATATTATCTCAGTCAGTTCAGGCTGCTATAACAGAATGTTATATTACCATAGACTGGGTGGCCTAAGTAACATAAATTTATTTCTCACAGTTCCAGAGGTTGGGAAGTCTAACATCAGGGATCCGATGAGGGCTCATTTTCTGATTTGTAGATGGCCAACTTCTTAGTATGTCCTCATGAGGCAGAGAGATGATCATATTCTGGCTTACAAGGCCACAGATTCAATTCACGAGGGCTCCACTTCCCTTCCAATTACCTCCCAAAGGCCGTCCCTCTTAATACCCTCATGTTAGGAATTAAGGCTTCAACACATAAATTATGGAAAGATACAGGCATTCAGTTCATAGCAAATGTATACCTGCACTGTGGCTCATTCTCTCAAGATCCAGATCCACTTTCTACTTCTAAAGACTTACCTACTCAAATAAACTAGCATATACCAATGGGTTCTTAAACCTGTTGCTTTATTCCTGCCTCAAGAAACACAAATGCAGGACAGTTTTAGTTTTCTGGGGGAAACTTCTTCCCACAAAGAGCGCTGATAAAAAAGTAAATATCAGGCTCCTTGTCTGAAGGGAAGACAAGAGAAGTGATGTATCACTTGATCAGTTGATTGTCTGTTATATGACATAGGATGGACATGCCACTAAAGCTATTTTCTATAGGTCATTTCAAAAAAGTATACTTCCTACAACATTCCCTCTCTACAATAGCACCTCTGTAGTTAATAAATCTTAACATCATCCAAAATGAGATTACATTGGTTATGTAACAGTGATAATATAAAGGTGTTGCAATTTTTATCACATACTTTTTCATGTGTAATGAAATGTTCATATGGTTCCCTCCTTTATTTCATAACTGTGCTAAATTATGTCAACTGAGTTTTGAATGTTAAGCCAAACTTTCATTCTGGGAATAAACCCAATTTTTGATGATATGCTACCCTTTTTACATATTTCTAAATTTTATTTGCTTTTATTTTGTTTAGAATTTTTGCATTTGCAATTTTCCTTTCATGTAATGTCTCTTTAAGTTTCAGTATTAAGTTATGCTGTACTCAGAGATGGGATTTATGTATATTTTCTATTCTCTAGATGAATTCATGTATATTTATTGTTATTTTTAGTGAAAAGTTTGTAGAATTCATTGCTAAAGACAACCTAGAACTTTATATGTTAAATGTTTTTAAAGTACATATTTACTTTTATTATATGTCTATTAAGATTTTATACATTTTGCATCATTGTTAATAAGTTGTATTTTCTTCAAGGATTTCTTTCTTTTTATTTAAAATTATAAATTGATTAGCATAAATTTGACCATAATATATTTTTATTGTTATTTTAACATATAAAATATCCAAAACGTCTCCTTTTTCATTATGGTGTTTGTAATTCCATTACCTTGCTGTTTTTCTTGATCAATCTTCCCAGGAGTTTTTTGTTTTCATTAAACTTGTCAAAGAAGCAATATTTGGTTTTGTTGATTTTGTCTATTGTATGGTTTTTTCTTTTATTATTTTGAATTTAATTTGTTAATATTCTTTTCACATGTTCATATGAGTACTTAGAGATTTGATTTTCAGCATTTCTTTTTTCTCACATATGCATTTAGAGATATAAATTTCTAAGCATGGCATTAGTGGAATCAGAGGTGTTGGTACATTATATTTTCATTATGTATTAATTAAACATATTTTCTAATTCTCATTGTAATTTTTTCTTTGGCCCATGGCATACAGAAGGGCGTTAACATACAAAGCCTGGCTATCATCTTTTGAAAGATCTGGCTATAAAGTTGGTCCTTGGATGGTATTTTGAAACTTGAATTTGAGGAAGTTTCCCCCATTCCCTGAATGGATAAGAGTAGTTTACTATGCCTAAAATGTACAAAAAAATATGATTTATGCTGAACACCTGTTTTCCTTCTGAGAGTCTGGAATTTTGGCATATGCCAGGCAAAGGCAGCCCACATGACCAGCCTCCAATAAAAACTCTGGGCACTTTTGTGACCCGCCTGGGCAGGCGAAACCTCATCTCTACAATAAATCAAAAAAATCAGCCGGGCGTGGTAGCGCGCACCTGTAGTTCCGGCTACTCGGAAGGCTGAGGCGGAAGGATCGCTGGAGCCCAGCAGGTCCAGGCTGCGGTGGCCGGAAGCGGCCACTGCATTCCAGTCTGGGCGACGGAGTGAGACGCCAACTCAAAAAAAAAAAAACAAAACTCTGGGCACTGAGTCTCTCAGGAGTTTTCCTGTTGGCAACAGTTCACAATTGTGTCATAACTTGGGGGAATTAAGCACATCCTGTGTGTGTCAAGTAATTTTGCATGTTAACATGACTAAGCTAAGAATTGCTCAGGTAAGCTGGGCTTGGTGGCTCAGCCTGTAATCCCCTGCCTTGGGAGGCTGACGTGAGTGGATTGCCTGAGCCCGCGGGTTCGAGACCCGCCTGGGCAGGCAAAACCTCATCTCTACAATAAATCAAAAAAATTATCCGGGTGTGGTAGCGCGCGCCTGTAGTTCCAGCTACATGGAAGGCTGAGGCGGAAGGATTGCCGGAGTGAGATGCCAACTCAAAAAAAAAAAAAAAAAAGAATTGCTCAGGTAACTGGTAAAATGTTATTTTGAGATGTGTTTGTAAGAGTATTTCCAGAAGAGATTGGTATTTGAATCAGTAAGTTAAGTAAAAAAGGTCCAACCTCATCAATATGGGCAGGCAACATCCAATCTGGTAAGGGTCAGAATAGAACAAAAAGGAAGAGGAAGGGAGAATTGTCTCTTCTTCAACTGGGGCATCCATCTCCTCCTGCTCTTGGACATCAGAGATCCTGGTTACCAAGTTTTCAGACGTCTTGACTTACCCCAGTGACCTTTATACCTCAGTTCTCAGATCTTTGGTTTTGGAGTGTGGGGTTACGCTATCAATGGTTCCCTATTTCTTAGGGTTTTGGACTCACACGGAATTATAATATCAACTTTCTACTTTGTAGAAGTCATCATGTAAGACTTCTAGACTGCCATTATGTGAGTCAATTTTCATAACACATTTATTCTTGCATTTGTCTATATATTCTATTAGTTCTCTTTCTCAGGAGAGCCATGGCTAATACATTCTGTGACCCCCTCTGGGAGAAGATTCTAGAAGCTTACACCTGGTTTGCCCCCCTGGACTTAATTCCATCAGCTTTTCCCTTTGCTGGTTTTTCTCTGTGTTCTTTCATCTGCAATAAATCACAGCTATGAGTGTGACGATATGCTGAATCCTATGAATCCTCATAGGAAGTCAATGAACCTGGAAATTGCCCTGGGGACCCATGGGTTTTAGCATGTGGGAATTCCTCCCCCTTTTTGTGTACCTGTTTGGTTAATTACACTGATGTTAGATAACATACGCTGAATAATTATAATTAAAATAGGCTGAGATTGACTCCATGAAAAGTCAGTCTTGGTAAATGTTTCATATGCAATTATAAAGAAAGTGTTTTTTTGAAGTTGTAGTATGCCATGTTTATATATGCCTATTAGGTCAAGTTTCTTAATATATTTTTCAAATATTAACTGATTTTTGCTGTTCCATCAGTTACTAAGAGAAATGCATTACAATTACTTACTATGATTGTGAAATTTATGTATTTTTTTCTAGTTCCATCCATTTTATTTAACATATTTTTAGGCTATATTATTACTTGCATTCTATCTAGAACAGATATATTTTCCTGGTAAACTGATCATTTAATTATAATGAATCATCTCTTTGTATCGTTAATAATGTTTCTTGCCTTAAATTCTACCTTGTAAAAAATACTGTGATTGAAATAATTAACAAACTAATAAGCATGGAAAGCAGAGTTAGCTAAGCAGAAAAAAGAATATCAGAGCCTGAAGACCAAAATATAGAACTAACCCAAACTGTCAAAAACATAGGAAAAAAGCTTAAAAAGGCAGAACAAGACCTGCAAGAGATGAGTGATTACTTCAAGAGACTGAACCTAAGAGTAATTGGGTTTCCTGAGGCAGAAAGAGAGATTGAGGCCACCCTGGAACAAACATTCCATGAAACTTTTCAAGAAAACTCCCCTCATCTCATCAGTGATGCAAAAATTTAAACACAAGAGATTCAGAGAACCCCTATAAGACAACAAATGAGAAGATCAACTCCCAGACACATACTAATTCACCTAAACAAATTATGTATAAAAGAAAAAATCCTAAAGGCAGCAAGAGAAAAAGGTCAGACTATGTACCACGGAAGACCAATTAGAATAGCAGCAGATTTATCTACAGAAACACTTCAGGCTAGGAGAGCTTGGAGCCAAATCTTCAAAGTTCTCAAAGATAAACAATTTCAACCAAGAATAACCTACCCAGTCAAGCTAAGCTTCATTGGTGAGGAAGAATTCAAATCTTTCCTAGACATCCAATCCCTAAGAAGTTATGCTGCCTCCAGACCACTTCTACGAGAAATACTTAACAAAGTATTGAACACAGAAGAAAAGGAAAAAAGAACAACAATGTTCTTCACAAGAGTACAGGAAAAAGATTGAAAACACACATGAATCAATGCAAAAACCAAAAGAAAGACAACAAACAAACAGTAACAGCAACAACTCTATAAGAACTTCATGACAGGGATAAACCTCACATTTCAATAATTAGCCTGAATGTGAATGGACTAAATGCACCACTGAAAAGACATAGAATGGCAAAATAGATAAAATATCATGAGGTAACAATATATTGACTCCAAGAGACTCACCTCACCAGAAAGATCACTCACAGAATCAAAGTAAGAAGATGGGAGCAAAATTTCAGGTGAATGGACCACAAAAGAAAGCAGGAGTTGCGATCTTAATTTCAGGAAAAATACCCTTTAAGCTATCAAAAACTAGAAAGGATACAGAAGGTCACTACATAATGATAAAACATTCAATCCATCAACAAGAAATATCCATTCTAAACATATATGCACCCAACAGAGGAGTACCAAAAAATTTCATAGCAGCTTCTAGGCAAAGTTATAGAAGATCTTCATTCAAACACTATCATACCTGAGGACTTTAATACCCCATTCACAACCCTAGATGGATCATCAGCAGGACAAAAAATCAGCAAGAAGATCCAGAACCTCAATCTGACTCTTGACAAAATGGACTTAATAGATACCTACAGAACACTCCACCCAATGACCACAGAATATACATTCTACTCATCACCACATGGAGCATACTCTAAGAATGATCACATCCCTGATCATAAATCAAGCATAAACAAATTTCATAAGATTGAAATTTTACCATGCACCTTTTCAGACCACAGTGGAATAAAAATAAATATCAACACCAACAAGGTGCCCCAAAACCCACAAAGACATGGACATTAAACAACATGATGCTAAGCAACTCCTGGGTCAACACAGAAATCAAAACAGAGATTAAAAGATACCTGGACAGGAGGTATCACATTCCAGAATTGAAACTTTACTATGAGGCTACAGTCATCAAAACAGTCTGATATTGGTACAAGAACAGGTACATAGACCAATGGAACAGAATAGAGATTCCAGAGCAAAGTCTCAATTCCTCAACCAACTCATCTTTGACAAAGTCTCCAACAACAACCACTGGGAAGAGGAGAACCTATTCAGTAAATGGTGCTGCGAAAACTGGTTGACCACATGCAGAAGATTGAAACAGGACCCCCACCTATCACCATAAACAAAAATTAACTCTAAATGGATCAAAGACCTAAACATAAAACATCAAATTATAAGAATCTTGGAAAAAGCAAGAGACATCCTTATGAAAGTTGGAACTGGCAACCAATTCTTGATCAAAACCCTAAGTGCCCATACCATAAGAAATAAGATAGACAAGTAGGACCTCATCAAACTAACAAGCTTCTGCAAAGCAAAAGAAGCCATCAAGAGAGCAGGGAGACAGCCCACAGAATGGGAAAAAATATTTGCCAACTGTATATCTGACAAAGGCCTAACATCTAGGATCTACAAGGAACTCATACATGCCAAAAGGAAAAAAAACAAGCAGCCCCTTTAAAAGTGGGCAAAAGACATGAATAGACACTTATCAGAAGAAGATATATGGGCAGCCAACAGACACATGAAAAAGTGTTCAGCCTCACTCATCATCACAGAAATGCAAATCATAACCACATTGAGATACCACCTATTCCCTGTAAGAATGGCCATCATAAATAAAACAAACAACAACAGATGCTGGCGAGGATGTGGAGAAAAAGGAACAGTTCTACATTGGTCTATGTGCCTGTTCTTGTACCAATACCAGGCTGTTTTGATTACTATAGCCTTATAGTAAAGTTTGAAGTCTGGAAGTGTGATACCTCATGCTTTGTTTCTTTTGCTAAGGATTGTTTTGGCTAT
>CAUYQG010002382.1:0-39771 GCA_963574415.1 Tarsius wallacei
AATACAGAAAGCAGGAGATATTTAATAAAACAGGAGTTAAAAGGGAACCACTAGCCTCCCATTATGTTCTATGTTTACATTCTACAAAAAACTCAAATTATATTTCTATGCCAAATGGCCCCCAAAATGCTAAAAAAAAGAACGAGGCTTGTTCTCAAGGAGCTTACTTCCTAAAGTGTAGATGATATAGGTCAATGCTGTAAGGGTTACAGGGGAGGCATAAAGTCTATGGAAGCAGCTGGGAGAGAGTTCTTTCCAACTGTTGGGATTTGGGTTTCTTGGAGGCAGGAAAGTTGGGCTGGAAGGACTGGTTGGCTTCCAAAAGTCCAAAACAGAGAAGGCAATTCCAGCATGGAGACAGGGATGTGCGGAATGGAATTGAGAGCAGCAGGTAAGTGTAGCTTTCCGGGAGTGTGTATGTTACAAGGAAGTGACGGCTGAAGGGGTTGGAAAGCCAGATGGGGCTAATTTGAGGACAGAATATGGGTTCCAGCAAGGATGAAGGAGATCATGAAGAGGATGCACTTGACCTTTCATGTTGGAAGCAGGTCAGCTGGGGGAAGAGAGTCCTGCTTGCTACTTGACTAAATAGAGACTTTTGAAAGTATCTGGAAATATCCTAGATCTGGGGGATTCTCAGCCTTTGTGCTGTCCGTTTGTTTTTCCTCCCAAGTAAATAATTTCCTGGCTGGGCAGAGTGGCTTATGGCTATAATCCCAGTACTTTGGGAGGTTGAGGTGGGAGGATCTCTTGAGGCCAGAAGCTTGAGACCAGCCTGGGCAATATAGCAAGACCTTGTTTCTGCAAAAAATAAAATATTTACAAACTAATTTTTAAATAAGTATATGGTTTTTTTCCCCAGATTTTCATGGATCTAAAGGATGGCATCTTCCCAGATGTATTTGATAGCAAAGAAGTAAGCACTTGATAATAATCAGAATTTTATTTATTTCAGTGTTTTATTTCTTAGTATTGACTCTCACTATTATTACAGAAAGCTCTTCTGCAGAAATTACTCTCAAAGAAACCCAAGGACCGACCTAACACATCTGAAATACTGAAAACCTTGACCCTATGGAAGAGTAGCCCACAGAAAGCGGAGAGAAACACACGTTAAGACCCTTCTGAAAAAGGATCCTGCTTCTGATACATGACTTTTCTTTATTTCCCTAAAATCTGCTATGGAACGTGAATAAGTATTTAACTTATTTTCATTTTTCCCCTTAATTGTTTACTACATTTGCAGGAAGGTTTTTATCTTTTGTTTCAAAAACATTCATACATTTGACTTTTTCCTGGGTCACCTCTTTGTTCTAAAGATAGGAAAAGGTCTTAAATTTTATTCTTTACACTATTAGTGAATCAATCAATTCATCCATATTTGTTAAATGTCTACTCTTTCTGGGCCAAAAGCTGTAAGTTCTTTATCTGCCCTAAATAGTTTATAAGCCAGTGGAGAAATATGGTAACCATAAAAAGATAAGTTACATACAACCACTTTGGAAAAACAATTTAGCATTATCTAGTAAAGTTGAAGCCAAGTATGCCTGCAAAACCATCAATTCCATTCCTACATACATGCCTACAAGAATGTTCATAGAACCCCTGTTGATACTAGCCAAAATAACAGGAAACAACCAGATTGCCCATCAAAAGAAGAATGGAGTAAAAAAATGATATTCACCCATTGGAATATTATAGAATACTGAAAAATAATGAATTACAGCCAAATGCAGTATCATAACACAATACACCTCTCAGGAATGTAATGGTAAGCTAACAAAACAGATTTCAGAAAATATATACGGAACAATTCCATTTATATAAACTTCCATAACATGCAAAACTAAATGATTTTAAGAACCCAAACAAATGTGGTAAGACAATAAAAGAAAAGAATGAGAAATATCAACTCTGGATAGTGGTTATCTCTGAAGGAGGGAGAAAAATGACATGATTGGGAAAGTGGACTTCAAAGGTGGTGGTAACTTTTTTCTTAAACTAGATGTCAAGTCCACTAGTGTTTGCTGTATAGTTATTCTTTTCATCTTAAATACATTTTACATTTATTATAACAAATGCTTTAAAGAAAAGATAATTGCAGTAGCAACGGGCAGAACATAGACAGCCTGAAGGAGTGAGATCGGTTTCCACTGAGCACCAGGTTAGAAGTGACATCCCAGTGAGTCTTTAAGTGTGTGAGGGGATTGGGATGAGTAGAGAGGAGACCACTCAGGCACTCTGGGCAAGGGGCATGGCATGAGTTCCAGAAAAAATATATTTGGGGTATATGGGGGTATGCTAGTTTGTTGCCCTGAATCACTGTAGGGAATGGCAGAAGGTAATTTGGATTGCATCTTAGAAGACCCTGAGGGTTAATTTGAACATTTTTTTTTTTTGAGTTGGAGTCTCACTCTGTTGCCCAGGCTGGAGTGCAGTGGCACACTCACGGTTACCCCAGCGTCAACCTGCTGGGCTCCGACAATCCTTCTACCTGAGCCTTCCAAGTAGCCGGAACTACAGGCACACAACACCATGCCCGGCTAATTTTTTATCTATTGTAGAGACGAGGCCTCACCAAGTTGCCAGGACTATTGTCTTAGTTTAGTTTGTGTTGCTATAATGGAATACCTGAGACTGGGTAATTTATAAAGAAAAGAGGCTTATTTGGCTCATAGTTCTGCCGGCTGTACAAGAAGCATGGAGCCAGCATTTGCTTCTGGGGAGGGCCTCAGGCTGCTTCCACTCATGGCAGAAGGTGAAAGGGAGCCAGAGTGTGCAGAGATCGCACGGGGAGAGAGGAAGCAAGAGAGAGTGAGGAGGTGTCAGGGCCTTTTAACAACCAGCTCTTGAGGGAACTAAGAATTCACTCCCTCTCCCCGCCCTTCTACCCAAGAAGAGCATTATCTTTCAATGGGGGATCTGCCCCCATGACCCAAACTCCTTCCATTAGGCCCCATCTCCAACACTGGGGATCACATTTCAACATGAGATTGAAACTATAGTAGCAACCGACTACACCATTCTGAAACTGCCATGTGATTTGACAATTTTTAAAATCAGCCAAACTCAGGCTAAGCAGGAAATGAGAAAACTCACAGCAAGAGAAAATGCTTTTATAGAAGCTTAGAGCTATTTTTTAAGTGTTCAGAAAAAGCAGTTAGCTGAGCGCAGTGGCTCACACCTGTAATCCCAGCACTTTGGGAGGTGGAGGCAAGAGGATTGTCTGAGCCCACGGGTTTGAGACCAGCTGGGCAACATGGTGAGACTTGTCTCTACAATAAATTAAAAAATCAGCCGGGCATGGTGGCACATGCCTCTGGTTCCAACTAATTGGAAGGCTCAGGTGAAAAGATCACCTGAAGAGGTCAAGGCTGCGGTGGCCGTGAGCGTGCCACTGCACTCCAGCCTGGGGAACAGAGTGAGACTCCAGCTCACAAAAAAAAAAAAAAAAAAAAAAAGCAGTAATACGCTTTTAAACTTGCAATCCAGTGTTTGGTCAAGGCAAGGTACATCAATGGATGTTAAAGCGACTGGATGAAAAGACATTGAACAACAGGATCTACATAAGATTTAAATATAATCCTACAGAGGATATATCATTATGAAGGGGAAATGTATGTTTCCAATGGAGAGATCTTGTGGTCACCACAATAACCAAGTGATTGAATTTAGCATCACCCAAGGTGGAACAACCTAACATTGTATCCATCCTGATGAGATATAAGAATCACACACTTCCACGCTACCCAGAGAGGAGTCCATACAGCATTGTTCTGGATTCCCATCGTAAGTGAAAGGGAAATTTTCACAAAGTCCAGAGCCCTTGATGTCCTGCAAATGGAGGATGTCCTCAAGTTCCTTGCACAGGAACTCACTGAGGTGGCACCAACCTTGTCTTCCAAATAGAACACAAATCTATAAAAGGAAGAGTGATGGCATCTACATTGTAAATCTGAAGAGGACCCAGCAGAAGCTTCTGCTGGCAGCTTGTGCCGTTGTTGCCATTGATGATGTCAGTGGCATGTCTTCCAGGAATACTGGCAGTGGGCCCATCTGAGGTTGGCTGCTGCCGCTGGGGCCTCTCCTATTGCTGGGCGCTTTACTCCTGACACCTTCACGAATCAGATCCCGGCAGCCTTCTGAGAGCCCCGCCTTCTGGTGATTATTGATCGCAGGCTGACCACCAACCTCTCCCAGAGGTGTCTGATGGTAACCTGCCTATCATCGCTCTGGGGAATACAGATTCTCCTCTGTGCTATGTGGACATTGTCATCCCCTGTAACAACAAGGAGGCTCGCTCAGTGAGTCTGATGTGGTGGACGCTGGCTCAGGAATTCTGTACACACGTGGCACCATCTCTCGTGAACACCTCTGGGAGTTTATGCCTGATCCCTACTACTGCAGAGATCCTGGAGAGATTGAAAGGGAAGGTCAGATTGCTGCTGAAAAAGCTGTGACCAAGGAGGACTTTCAAGGTGGTTTTACCTTCCCTCATTTTAATATTTCTGTTATGTAGCATCACTTAGCGGTTTTTATCCATGAGTACACATTTTATTAGCCTTAAAAATATAAAAATATAGTAAATAAAAAGTATTCTCTTAACCAGAGAAGAGGGCCAAGAGCTAGGAACATTAGTCTTTTTTTTTTTTTTTTTGAGTTGGAGTCTCACTCTGTCGCCCAGACTGGAGGGCAGTGGCCGCTCCCGGCCACCGCAGCCTTGACCTGCTGGGCTCCGGCGATCCTTCCGCCTCAGCCTTCCAAATAGCTGGAACTACAGGCGCACGCTACCACACCCGGCTAGTTTTTTTTTTTTTTAATTTATTGTAGAGATGAGGTCTCGCCAAGTTGCCCAGGCGGGTCTCGAACCCGCAGGCTCAGGCAATCCACTCACCTCAGCCTCCCAAAGCGTGGGATTACAGGCTGAGCCACTGAGCCTGGCAGGAACATTATTCTTTTACTACTTCACATGTGTAAGACTTTTTTTTTTTTAACATAACGATACCATTATTACACCTAATGCAATTAACAATGATTCCCTTTTTGAGTTGGAGTCTTACTCTGTCGCCCAGACTGTAGTGCAACGACATGCTCATGGCCACCACAGCCTCAACCTTCAGGGCTCAGGTCATCCTTCTGCCTCAGCCTTCCAAGTAGCTGGAACTACAGGCATGTGCCACCACGTCCAGCTAATTTCTTGATTTGTTGAAGGGACAAGGTCTTGCCAACTTGCCCAGACTGCTCTCGAACAACTGGACTCAGGCAGTCCTTTCACTTCCGCCTCCCAAAGTGCTGGGCATGAACCATTGTGCCCAGTCTATATTCAGTTTCTTATCTTAAATTTTTAAAAAAAAATCAGTTGCTTAAATTATGATCCAACATTGCATTTGGTTGGTATGTCTCCTTTACTCTATCACATTTACCTCTGTGTTTTATTTTCTTCTTCTGGCCTTTTATTTGAGGAAGGATCTGGATTGTGTGTCCTGTAGAATTTTCTCCATTCGGGATTTGACTGACGGTATCCCCACGGTGTGGAAATTAGATCTAAAAGTGTGGTTTTATTTTGGTTCCGTTCTCCCCCCACCATACACACCACACCAAGAATACTCCATAGATGATGCTATATATTTTCTGTTGTATCATTTAAGGAGGAACATGATATCTGATTGTTCTACTTTCAGTGATTTTAAGAGTGATCAGTGGGTTCCGTTGGTACCATACACTGTAAAGCTTCTCATCAATCTTTCTCCTAGTGGTTTTAGCAGCCATGGATGATGTTGCCTGGATCCATTATTTCATTAAAGGATGTAAAACAGTGATTTTTCTGATTCTGTCAAACAACATGACATGTTAAAATTTGTTGTAAAGTTTCAGATTTCATATGTGTGTTCAAAAGCACTTATCATCTATTACTATTCTATAAAGAACCTTCTCTAAGGCTGGATGGAAAAGATGGGATAAACATTTGTTTTTCAATATTCAGAATTAGTTAGTGCCCTAGCAATCTCCAAAGGTGACACATGAGTATTTTTTAAAAGCAGGGGTGTGGTCCAACTGGTACTTTGAAGCAGTGTGTTTAGAATGGAACAGGAAGAAACTATAGTATATTTGAAAGGTTAGAAGATTGAAAGACTGAACAATTGGAGAAGGACCCAGGAGGGGTTGAGTATTAAGGGAAAGGTAAACACCAAAGATTACTCCAGGATTGTTTGAAGGTGAGTAGCAGGATTCTGGTGCCATTAGAAGAAGTACAGGCCTCAGATGAACCCCCAGAGAGCCACATATATTTGAAAGGTGTTTTATTTGTCTCCCATTTTTACCTGTTACACAGTTTTTAGTAATTTAGAATCTAAGCCAGTAGTGGGACCACTGTACGTCCATCAACATGGTGAGGTAGAGCACACTTGGGAGGATCCCATCTGAGGATGTCAAGTTTGAGATGATGCCAGAACATTCGGGGAAGATGGGAGGAGACTGTAGGAAATGTCTCCATTTACATGTTGACCCTTTATCTCTGAATGACCGTCTGGGTCTGAATGTCTGCAATTCTGATCTGTAATTATGACCTATCCTAACCCTACCTTTCCTCCAAATGGTCACAGATGAAGAGACAACAGTTGATAGACACACGGTGACACCATTACAGGCAAAATTCTGGATAACTAGCAACTGGGCACTAGGCAAAACTGTGAGGGAAATAAAATGCTTCTCAAATACGTGTGGCTCTTTGGGTATTTGATTGAGACCTGTATTAATTTCTTATGGCTGCTGTAACGAGCAAATTACCACAAGCTTGGTGGCTTAAAACAACACACATTTAGTCTCTTACTGTTCTGAAGGCCAGATGTGTACAATGAGTTTCATTCACTGGGTTCAAGTTTGGGCAGGGCTGTGCCCCTCTGGAAGCTCCCATGATGCACCCTGTTTCCTGAATAAGTCTCACCCAGAGTGGTCTGCGGTTTTACCTGAACAGTCTTTTGCACTCAGTGACTCTCTCCTGTGACTTCTACCCGAAATTCCCCTCAACTTTTTCTTTTAATATCGGCTTTATTGAGATATAATTCACATACCATATAATTCATCTATAAAGTGTACAATTCAATGGTGTTTAAATGTTCAGAGAATTGTATAACCATCACCAAAATCAATTTTAAAACATTTTTCTTGGCTGGGCGTGGTGGCTCAAGCCTGTAATCCCAGCACTTTGGGAGGCTGAGGCGAGAGGATTGTTTGAGCTCAGGGATTTGAGACCAGCCTGGGCAACTTGGTGAGACTTTGTCTCTACAATAAATAAAAAAATTGCCCAGGCGTGGTAGCGCACGCCTGTAGTTCTGGCTACTTGGAAGGCTGGGGCGGAAGGATCACTTGAGCTCAGTAGGCCGTGAGCATGCTACTGTACTCCAGCCTGGCCAACAGAGTGAGACTCTGACTAAAAAAACCCAACATTTTTCTCATTCCTAAAAGAAACCCTATACCTGTTAGTATTCACCCCACATTTTCTCCCAACTCCAGGCAACCACTAATCTACTTCATGACTCTACAGATTTGCTTATGACATTTAGTATAAATAGAATCAGATGTGTAGTCCTTTTCACTTAGTATAATATTTACGAGTTTCATCCATGTTGTAAAATGGGTGAATTCTTTTTTATTGCCATGTAATATTTTATTGTATGTATATATTTCATTTTATGCATCCATTTATCAATTGATGGACATTTGGGTTGCTTCCACTGTTTGGCTATAATAAATAATGTTACCATGAACACTCGTGTACAAGTTTTATGTGGATATGTTTTCACTTCTCTTGGGTATGTGCCTAGGAAAATTGTTGGGTCATTTGGTAACTCTTCCTTCTCATTTTGCATTCCAAAGTCATGTCCAACTTTCAAAACCCAAATTCAGTGCTACTTGCATTTCACCATCTCCTACTTGAAATGGAACTTCTCTCTAGTACTTCCAGTGTTTAGTACCTCACTGTCTTGGAGCCAGGTCATTCCTGTATGGCTGTCTCCCTCATTGTATTGCGAATTTTCAGAAAGCAGGGGCAGGCTCTTACTCTTGTATACTCCAAGGCAGTGGGTGCACTGCCCTGTAGAAAGCAGGAACTCTGTAAGTGCTTTTGAATTGGAGGGAAGGGTATAAAAGTTTTAAGAATTTCTTATGCTTGATCCTACAAAATGTGTCTAGTACTAAATAATAATGTTCAGTTTCAATTGCCAACAATTAAACATTTGGCTAATACCACATGAAGTAAATGTGTATAAGGGAAGCCAGTTTGGTACGTGAACGGATTTACTTTGAATTTCTGAAGCTACAGTATTTTGAATTTTTCATTAAGAACATGAGAAATTTTAGATAGGACTTTGAAAATAAATGTAGCACAATAGAAACAAAAATGGCGTGTTAAAATTTGTTTTGAAGTTTCTAATTTCATATGTTCTAAAGCAAATTAAAAATTCTTTTCAATGTTTTGTTTCCCTCAGTTTTCATTATTGCCTAGTTATGAAGTCATAAAAGGCCTGTATGAGTAAAAATAAATTTCTACCCATATTGAAAACCTTTCTCTCTATCTTTATATGTATTTATTTATTTTAAAATTTATTTTTTTTTGAGACATGATCTCTCACAATGTTGCCTGGGCTGGTCTTGAACTCCTGGCCCCAGGGGTCCTCTTGCTCTAGCCTCCCGCAGCTAGCTGAAAGTGTGTATTTTTAGCCTTAGATGGACAAGAACACAGGGCTATTTCCCACTCTAAGGCTGGTCTAGCCCTAGGCCTGCAAATGTAGACCACAATCCTGGTGAAGTGACAGGTTCCATTAATGTTATTCCTGTGTTCTCAGCATAACTGTCATGAACATATTCAAAATATACTAGGTCCCCGGAAAGAGGTGGGTTGTCCTTATAGGCAGTAAGGGGAGAAAGGGAAGCCGGGTTAGACCTACGTCCATTCCAACTGAAACTACCCACATGACTGAATGTTGGTATGCTGGCTGAAAGGACAGGACAGGACTTGACTGTAATTGCAAGGGAAAGATGTACTCCTTTGTTTTAGCTACTAATACAATTTTATTTTTTAACAAAGTAAATATTAAACAACAATTTCCAACCATATAAGCTTAAATATTTTATATGCCTATTTACATTTATAAAAATAATGAGCTTCCTGGATGAAGAACTGATTTGTGGTTCTCAAGCTCTACTGCATCTTACAATCAAGGGCAGTGATGCCCAAGCCACAGCAACCCAATACATCAGAATCTCTGGGGGTGGGATCTCTGCATTATTTTTTAAAGCTCTCCAAGTGAAACTTGAGAACAAGTGAATTAGGTCATATTAGGTCAGAGACTAACACAAGTTGTACTACCGATCATCTTAACCTGTAGGTTACCTCTTGTTATTTCTTTTTTTTTTTTTTCTGAGTTAGAGTCTGACTCTGTCGCCCAGGCTGGAGGGCAGTGGCATGCTCAGTCACCCCAGCATTGACCTGCTGGGCTCTAGCGATCCTTCCACCTCAGTCTTCCAAGTGAACGGAACTACAGGTACACGCCATCACGCCCAGCTAATTTTTTGATTTATTGTAGAGACAAGGTCTTGCCAGGTTGCCCAGGCTGGTCTGGAACCCATGGGCTCAGGCAATCCACTCGCCTCAGCCTCCCAAAGTGCTGGGATGACTGGCTGAGCCACCGAGCCTGGCCAGCTCTTGCTATTTTCTGATGGACCCTGCTTCTAGTAAAAGGGAGATTGATCTCTTGCTCAGTGCAACTGAAAAGTGAGCTGTAAAATCACAGGTGGTCACAGCGTGCTTTCTATTTAACCTATAGCAGTAGCATACATCCTCAAGTGTTTACCAGACTCATTCTTGGGACTTTAAAATAAATACAGATATCCAGGAACTACATTGGACTAGTTCAATCAAAAGCACTAAGGGAGCTACCTGAACATATGACCTTTAAAAAGATTCATGAATTTGATGCCTGACCCAGGAAGGAGCTCTCTGGCAGTATGCCACATGGTACCTCCTTAGTGGTATCCAGTTAAATTAGAGGGAAGCAGATTCCAGCTTAAGAGAGAAAACAATTTAAAAAATAATTTAGAGCTACCCAGTCATGGGCTGATTTTAAAGCAGGGAGTTCTCTGTGGCTATAAGAATAAAGGCAGAGGTTGAATTATCACCTACTGGGAATGTTGACAAGGGGTTTCTAAATTCGGATAAGTATTTAGATCATATGATATACACGTTGCCATGAAAACTCATGATTTTACCAGAAATCTAATTACTTTGTTTCTAAAACTGGCTAGAATGCCATAGCATTAGTAGAACATTACGTGTGACATAAGTCTCATTGAGGGGAGTAATTTTTCCCTCTGTATGCTTCAATGGAAAGAACTTTTCTTTTTTGTAGACAGGGTCTTGTCATGTTGCCCAGTCTGGTCTTGAACTTCTGGTCTCATGAAACCTTTCTTCCTTGGCCTCTCAAAGTGCTGAGATTATAGGCATGAGCCACCACACTCAGTAGAAGGAAACTTCTCCTTGCTCCTTTGGAGAGACAAGCTCTCTGAATCCTCATTCACTCCTTCCAATAAGAAAGAATTGTCTTATCTCACGGGTGATACTGAGAGAAGGAACCAAGCATGTATGGCTCAGCCTCTGTTTGAGGCTGGTTTCTGATTCCCTAAGCTTGAAAGTGAACTGGTCTCAGAATACAGGCCCAACAAGGCAGAGGCCTGCAGTCCTCTCCAATCAGGGAAAAACAGTAGGGAGTCTGACTTGGAGAAAATGTCAAACTTGTTCTCTGTTCCAGCTTCAGCACTGATAGCTGACAGTCTTCTCTCCCTCTGACTCCCATGTGTTATTTCTCAATTTGTTCCCAAGTGAAGAGGAAATTAAGAGAGTTCCCTGCTGGAGTCCTTAAACCTCCGAAACTTCTATACAGCCATAAATTGTAACTGTCCATGTCTATGATACTTATGTTCGGACATAACACTGCATTACTTTTTCAAATCAGTGAACAATTACATTCTAAAGTACAAATGATGTACTTTTAAAGTACAAAAAGAACAAAACATGATATAAAGGTCCTCTTTCTTTACTGGCATAAAAAATTTGGGATTTCTAACTGCTGAACTGTCTGTCTCTAGGAACATTAACATTTTTCAAGCTTCCACTTTATTGTGAATAATCTTAGTCATGATCTGCAGAAGTTGGTCCTGGGCAATTGGAAGATAGGTCTTCTTTATCTGTAATTTATGTGAAGAAATAAAAGATTAGTGCAACTTTTATAGTAAAGTATTCTAGAAAGTTGTTTCAATATAACATGTACAGTATTTTTGTTCTGCTGTGCTTACTACTTACTCTGCTAAACAAACCAGGGAACAATGAAAACAATAACCGAAAATTCTTCACTTTCAAGTTCAAAGTTTTTAAATACAAATTAGCAAAGGCAGCTTGGGCAAATGTGTTAGGAGGGGAGCACTTGACTCTATAAGACATCTGGCAGGTTTTTTTTTTTTTTTTTTTTTTGAGTTGGAGTCTCAGTCTGTCGCCCAGACTGGAGTGCAGTGGCCGCTCCCGGCCACCGCAGCCTTGACCTGCTGGGCTCCGGCGATCCTTCCACCTCAGCCTTCCGAGTAGCCAGAACTACAGGCGCACGCTACCACGCCCGGCTGATTTTTTGGTTTATTGTAGAGATGAGGTCTCGCTTGCCCAGGCGGGTCTCGAACCCGTGGGCTCAGGCAATCCACTCACCTCAGCCTCCCAAAGGCACAGGATTACAGGCTGAGCCACCGAGCCCGGCAAGTTTTTAAAATTTGTATTTATTTTTTAGAGACAGGATCATGCTGTCACACAGGCTGCAGTGCAGTGGAGCAACCACAGCTCACATAGCCTCAAACTCCTGGCTCAGGTGATCCTCCCACCTCAGTATGAGCCACCACACCCAGCTACTTAAAAAATTTTTTTTGTAGAGACAGAGTCTCACTATATTGTCCAGGTTAATCTTGAACTCCTGGCCTCAAGTGATCCTCCCGTCTTGGCCCGCCAAAATGCTGGGATTACAGAAATGAGTCACCACTCTGGCCTTGTATTCAGTATTTTTTAAAAGTATAAAGCACTTTCTTACCTTCATAAGCTGTTCCACACCAAATACAATACAGATGTTCTTCTCTTAGATAACTAGTCAGTATTTGTAATTTCTCCAGTACCTAGATACAGGACACAGGCACATTAATAGTTCACGTTGAACAGAAGTTTGGTTTTCTTGCTCTCATATCATGCCGAATTAGCCCCGGGCTATAAATCTTCTGCTATACTTTCTAACAGTTGATAGAGATGTCAAGGGCAGAAGTAATATGTTCAAGCATGTTCTAGTTTGCTAGCCACCTTGAATTTTCTCAAGTCTGCCCAGACACTAGAGATATGACTTGTTAACATTAAGAACATAGTCTTTGGCTTGCTTTATTATAATCAGCATCGTTTAAAGACCCTCTCTACTTTCAAGGCATCTACCTCCCCCAGATAAGGTGAAGGTGAACACTGCCTCCTTTCGCCATAAAAGTTCTCATTGGTGGTCTCCCAGTTAAGTAGAACACAGGCTTTTCAATTGTAAATGTTTTCTACAAAATTCTTAAATTTTTTATTTTTCTGATCAGAGTCTCACTTTGTCGCCCAGTCTGAAGTACAGTGGTACAATCACAGCTCAAGACAGCCTCGACCTCCTATGCTCAGGTGATCCTTCCATCTCAGCTTCTCAAGTAGGTGGGACTACAGGTATGTGTCACCATGTGTGGCTAATTTTTTTTTTTTTTTGGTAGAGACGAGTTCTCATTATGTTGCCCAGGCTGAACTTGAACTCCTGGCCTCAAGCAATCCTCCCTCCTAGGCCTCCCAAAGCTCTGGAATTATAGGCATGAACCATCACATCCAGCCCTTACAAAATTCTTATACTCAAGTAGCCATAGGAGTATACCTTCCTTTCTCAAATAATTTCCATCTCCTTTTGATTATGTTTTGTATGTTTTGTTTTGTTTATGAGAGGAGGAAACAAGTACATATTAGAATCACTTCCAAAAGTTTAACAAGAAATAATGCATAAGTTGAAATGATTTACACTTACAGTTATTCCATCATCCAAACAGAGGTGGAGGTTAGAGGGTAAATGGAAGCCAAAGGGAAAAGTTACATGAAAGGATAACTTTCATAAAACTGGATTTGGGGTTCATAAAATAATTCTGTAATGCAGCAGACCTCAACCAGGGTGGCTTTTCCCCTCAACGGATGTTTAGCAATGTCCAGAGACATCTTTGGTTGTCACAGGAGGACATGCAACTGGTGTCTGGTGGGCAGAGGCCAAGGATGTGCTAAACATCATATAACGTACAGGACAGCCCCCCACAACAAAGGGGTACTCCAGTTCACAGCATTAGCAATACCAAGGCTGAGACACCCTGCAATGAAGGAAATGGTGCCAAAACATACACTTAAGTCTTCACTCTTATATTCGTCTTCATCCTCTTCTTTTTCTTCCTCCTCTTCTTCCTCAGTTTCCTCTTCAGGGCTCAACCAGTACCATGCCTCCCTGGGAACCTGAATATTCTACAAATACAGAATTATTCTCAATTAAACATAGCCAAACATAAGACTATTCATCCTTTCAGTATTTACTGAGTACTGCTGTCATAGTACAGCACTATACCATGAACTATGGGGATACAAAGTCCAACTAGAATATTATCTTCAGATTGTTCCTGACAGCCTAGCAGGAAAGATGAGCTGTGGGTGTGAAATACTACTCAAAAGCTAGGAAATCTTAAGAGCCATTTAATACATTCAAATTAAAGTACTAATAAATATAGAAAAGCAAGAGACTGCTTTCAGCAATCTATTTATATGTATATGATGAAATTTTACAAACATTTTTGAGACTTCAAATGAGGTCATTTTATTTTTACAGTACTTGAACCCCTAAAATAAAAGCAAAGAGAATTTTTTTAAACCATTCAGATATGAAACAGACATCATTCCACCTTGATTTTACTAGTTAAACATATGTAAGGTATGAGTATGAACTGAAAATAGGCTATTGTGATTAATCAAATATTATGCAGAATAGTATTTCTGCACATACTAGTCATGAGTAATCAATACTTGAGCAAGCAGAGAACGATTAAGTGTAAAAATGTTATTTTAACCCTTAGTGGATAATTCAGACAACCCAGGTTCCTGCAGTAAATAAGCCATTATTGTAGCAATTATCACCAATCAGTAGTGCACATTAGACAAAAGCTTTAAAGGGTAGAAGGCTAGATAAACCAGGCTAGGAGTTCTGTTTGTGTTTTTTGTTTTTTTCTGCATGACAAGAGTCTACTTTTAAATGGTTACTGGTACACCAAGTGATAACATGTAACAAGTTCTTGAATTCTATCGTCTAGTAATTTTGATTAAGAGAAACTAAAAGCAGTCCAATTACACCAGTATTCATTGTTCTAACCATTAGTAGGAATGTACTACTTTAAGGCTGGCTGCTGCTTCACATAGGTTACAAATAACTATTTGCTACTTTTTCATAGGTAAAGCCCGTTTCCTTCAAGAAAGTGTTGGGGAAAGTTATTTAATCCCTTTTTTTCTTCAAATAATTGAGGCTTTTTCCCTAGATCTAAGAAAGAAAAAGTCAGCACTGATATACATGTTGCTTGAGCCAAATAGCATGGGAAAATAAAATATATACCCATGAAATAAGAAAGGGATACCTCAAGAAATACGAGGCAAAAAGAGGACATCTTCAGAAAAATCTCTAAGTATATACAAAGAAGCTAGATTTGCTACTCTACAAAAAGTGAAGGGATCTACTATGTAATATAAAGAAATAACACCTTTTCATAGGAATATAAGAGCTTTGCTAAAGCCTCATTCTATGAAGGCATCCAAAATGCTGATCTTCGCCTATCAATTTATATGGTAGTTTTCATGGATTTCTGGCCAGATGTCACACATAAAGGCTAGGAGGTTATCCAAGACTTCATCCCTGTTCTGCCCGAAGTAGGTCTGGAGGGTGGTCATCTAGGTCTCCTTCTTGAGTTGCAGCTTCCTTGGCCTTGAATTCTTGCTCCCTCTGCAGGCGGTACTGTTCAATTTCAACCTGACCTGCTTCTTTGGCCTGCAACAGCCTCCGCGTCTTCCTTTTGCGGCCCACTTCTCGGCCTGCAGCAGCTACTGGAGACCCTGCGATTGACTGGCCATGGTGGCAACAACTTGTTTTGTTTTTTTAAATAAAAACATATGGCAAATTCTACTGAGTGCCAAGAGCCTGTATCAAGTGAAATCAGGCAAAAAGCTCACCTTCTGAGCGTCCAATTGTTGACAGGCTCGCTGGCTTCTTCTAAGATCTCCTTCTAGCTTCATTTCATCTTGCTTACTTTTAAGTCGCATTCTAATTGAAAGAAAAAATTGTACTCTAAAGGTCTGCATTCTCTTCAGTCATCTGATATGCCCACGCACCAAAGAACACACCTCAGTAAACAGAAAGAGGAAGTAAAACCCAAAATAGCTTAAATATGATTTTACCGAAACTGTTCTGCAGCTTTTTCTTCAGCTTGGTGTTTCATGTGGCTCTTCCTTCTGTAGCTTTCTAATTTCTCCTCTGCTTTCCGTTTTAATAGTGTCTCATGGCCAATGCCACTTTTCCCTGTTCAAACAGAAAATTCTAATGAGAAATGAATTGATTTTGCATTTCAAAACATGGTAATTTAAATATTTACAAATTAAATTCAATTCTCATTTGAACACAATCACTCAGAAATCATTTGACTGGAATAATAAGAGAAAACATTAGGATTTTTTGTTCTAAAGCCCAAACACACAATATAATTTTTACAAAGATCATTAACCTTATTTTATAAGACAGTAATAATATGTAAGTTTTTTTAAAAAAAAGAGAAACAGTATCAACTGCCATACTCTTATTTAAATATGATGGATAAAATGTATTTTTCTCATGAACTCATCCAAAGTATTAACAAAAACATTTAATGAAAAAATCTGTCTCAGAACACTTTTAGGACATTTCTTTCTTTTTTTTTTTTAAAAGTTGGAGTCTCACTCTGTTGCCCAGGCTGGAGTGCAGAGGCACACTCACGGCCACCCCTGCGTCGACCTGCTTGGCTCCCACAATCCTTCTGCCTCAGCCTTCCAAGTATTCAGAACTACTGGCATACACTACCACTCCCGCTAATTTTTAATTTATTGTAGAGATGAGGTCTCGCCAAGTTGACCAGGCTGGTCTTGAACCCGTGGGCTCAGGTAATCCACTAGCCTCGGCCTCCCAAAGTGCTGGGATTATAGGCTAAGCCACTGAGCCTGGCCAGGACATTTCAATGGACAAAAACCCATTGTACTTTCTGTGGTTACAATGATTTTTTCCCCCATATTTGTATGATTTAAATTTTTCGTTTGTTTGTTTTTGAGTCAAGGTCTTACTCAGTTGCCCAGGCAAGAATGCAGTGGCATGATCACCACCTTACTGCAGCCTTGACCTTCTGGGATCAGGCAATCCTTCTGCCTCAGCCTCTTGAGTAGCAGGTACTAAAGGGGCACACCACCACTCCTGTCTAATTTTTTAATTTTTTTATAGAGATGAGATCTTGCTATGTTGTCCATGCTGGTTTCAAACTCCTGGGCTCAAGCAATTCTCCTGTGTTGGCCTCCCAGAGTGCTGGGACTACAAACGTGAACCACCATGCCCAGCCTAAATTTTATTTTATACTCATTAGAATTTACTCTTATTTCTAGTTTAAAAGGTTTAGAAATTTAACAAATAAAATTTATCTTTCCTATGATAAGAACTAACAATACCATCATAAAAAAGTATTTATTGAGCAAATATATACAGTAGATCTAAGTGTAAGTTGTTACTACTGGTGAATATGCTAAAAAAAATAGTTACATACCTGTTTTGACATTGAGGGGAATCGGTTCAACAATACCATCTCCTAATAAAGAATAAAACACAACTATTTCAGAATTCTTCAAACTACACCTCAGGAGAGTATGCCACTTTACAAAGCTCTCTGTTCATCCCCTCCAGTTTCCAAGACATTCAAAACTGAAATCTGAACATATAATCTACATATAACTCTACATATAATCACCTCCCTTACCTTCAAATACCTAGTCATCAAAAAGGCTGACTCATATCTTCCTATGCCACCTCACGGTGGGGTTTTAAGAAGTAACAACCCTGATATTATATTCAAGAAGGTGACAGCCATAAGAGAGAGCAAAGCAATTAAAATAAAGAGGAGAAGAAAAATAGTTTACAGATGCTACTATAGTATGTAGTAGCTCCACTTCATCTTAGTAAGCAGTTTCACTTCCTAAAAAGAGAGGTGAGAATTGAGTCTCTCCAACTGGATGGTCACTCAGCTGCCATAGGTACAGAGTGAGCAGAGTAGAATCCTGCCATCATCCTCAGTGTTGCTTCACTGTCTTCAGCCATCGCACTACTCAACCCATCCCTGTCCCATCTTTGCTGCTTCCATGGGACACCACATCCATTCCGGTTATTGGTGTCTTCAAGGCTAAGCTAGGCTGATAAGAAGCTCTCATGTGGTGTTGAATGGATATGGGAAAATCAAAGTTTTCTTTGAGGCTTGTTAGCACCCAAGAGACTAAACAACTAAGTTGTTTTAATGTATGTAGCCTCCACTTTGATCCTCATTAATAGATTATAATGGAATGGTTAGGAACACCTGTCTATTTCCAAGTGTGACTTACCACTCTTCCCAAGAGCCTGACCACTTTTATAACCCATCTTTTGGAGCAGAGCAAACCCTTTGTTTTCACTGCCTAGTGCATTCTTCAATCCAATGTCACGTCTTTCTCGTTCTTCTTCTTTTAAACTCTTCTGCCTGTTTTTCAAATTAGCTTCCTGTTGCTTTTCTTCTTTTCGACGGGCTTCTCGGATTTGCCTTAGCATTGGCAATCCTGGTCTGACATCTTCTCTGAATAATAAGGGAAAAATTATTTTTCTCACAACTATGCCACTTACTCATTTGACAATAGTTCATATTTCAGCGTCATCTCTATGATCATATCTGTTATTATTGATATCAGAGCATAATCAGCAACTTCCAAGAATGTCTGTTTAGTAAAAATGACAAAGACTGGTGCCAGATTGTAGGAAACCAAAGAAAAGTCCAGAGTTGAAGAAATTAGAAATAGTAAACTCAGATTAATTTTTCTATAAGGTTGGCAATAATGAAGAACAAAGGATTTTTCATCTCTGAGAAGAAATGAGGCAAAAGGAATAAACCTCCTTGGAAGAGGGCAGTGAAAAGGCAATGAAGGGGCTCCTCCTTTTAATGTTACCTTTGTATGGAGACATAGGAGACACTTCCATTAAAGCGAGAAAACTAACTTTCCAACTTCACATTTAAAAACAATGTCATTGCTTAATAGTCTACACGTCTTATACATATCATTACATTAGGTGTGCACGTTTACTTACTGGACATTAATGAAAGAATCAGACATATAGTCGTCGTCTTCTGCCATGGTCAACTTCATATGGCAACAGTATCTACCAATCAAATAGGAAAAAGTAAGAATTACTTTTTTTTTTAGTTCACCAAAATGGAAATAAACTTTTATATATCCCCAGCCATGAGCTTTCTCTAAAGCTCTAGTACATATTCGAGTTCCCTTTGGACATCTTTATCTGTGGAGGTCTTAAGCTCAACTATTTAAACAACACATCATCTTCCCCGCCAAGCCTCCTGTATCCCCTGTATTTCCATATTAATGTCATTACTGTCTTCCCCTTCCTGACCTCTTATAAACCTTGGTCAGTTCCTCCTCCATAATGTGCCTCACAGGCATTTTTTTTTCCTACAGTTGCGACCACTGTTTTCTTTCAGGCACTCTTTTCCCACCGGACTATTACAGTAGCTTCCTAACTGGTCTCATTGTCTTTGGTCTCTCCTCTTCCAATTCAACCTCTACACTCTTCTAGGGCTTATTTTTATATACAAGTCAGGTTAGGTTACTTCCCTGTTTCAAATCCTTCAATAAACTTGACCCTGTAGGCAGTGGAGGACCAGTGATTTTAGCAAAGAAAAATAATAGAATATTTTTTTCTACATAATGTCATTTTTAAAATGCTTTAAAATAAATATATCATAAATACAGAAGACACATAAAACAAATGGATAGCTTAATGAATTATTATGAGGTAAACACTCTTGTAACTATGTGGTACCCTCAGGATGGCCCCAGTGATTCTGGCATCTTGGTTTTCAATATCCTTGTGGTGTCTCCTCCCATAATGGACAGGATTGACCCATGTAATCAATAGGATTTTGTATCTTTGTCATAATAGACACTGCAGCTCCTAGTTAGATCACTCTACCTCTGAAGTTAGTTCCTCACTGGAAGGAAGTCTGCTTATGTGATGAGGATGCTCAAGAAGCTCTACAGCAAAGGAACTGAGTCCTCCTGTCAATAGCCAGTACAAACCTGCAAGTCATATGAGTGAGCCACCTTGTAAATGGGTCCTCTTGCCCCACTCAAGCCTTCAGATGATTCAGCCTGGGCTGGCATCTTCACTACAACCTCTTAAGAAAGTCCAAGCTAAGCTAAGCTGCTAACAAATACCTGACCCACCCCAAATTGTTAAGATAATAAATGACTACAGTTATCTTAAGCTGCTAAATTTTGGGATAATTTGTTATACAGCAAAAGATAATGCAAACCCATATCAGAAGATAAAATCCTCTTGGCCACGAGGGAACCTACTTTGTCCCCTTCCCAATTACAACCCTCCTTCATTTCTAGGAATAGTCATTTTTCTGTCTTTTAGGGCAATCAGTTCCTTTTCTTTATAGTTTCATTATCCACACGTGCATCCTTAAACATTACAGTTTAATTTATCTATTTTTTAATTATAAGTTAAAAATATGTACAATTATATACTCGTACAGCATTTGTGGTAATTTGCCCACTGTCTCTAAACCTCAGGGTCTTCATTTGTAATAAAATACTGCCTGTAATCCCGCGCCTTAGGAGGCTGAGGTGAATGGATTGACTGAGCCCGCGGGTTCGAGACCTGCCTGGGCAACCTGGTGAGACCTCATCTCTACAATAAAAAAAAAAAATTAGGCAGGTGTGGTAGGGCGCGCCTATAGTTCCAGCTACTTGGAAGGCTGAGGTGGAAGGATCGCTGGAACCCAGCGGGTCGATGCTGCCGTGGCTGGGAGCGGCCAATGCACTCCAGTCTGGGCGACAGAGTGAGAAAACTCAAAAAAAAAAAAACAAAAAAAACCAAAAAAAAAACTTTTACACGTAATGGTTTAGGACTTACCCAGTACATCACACATTTTTATCACATTTAATAATCATTAGTAACTCGGAGGGATAGTTAATTCCACTTTCCAATTGCAGACACTAAGGCTCAATATGGCTAAATGCCTTCTCAAAACCACAAAGAATCCAGGTCTCGGTAGTCCTTGTACTGCAAATAGGATTAGAGTATTTTTAGGGACCTAATTAGCTCTCAAGTGCTAGGCAGATTTGAATGTGTTACAGGTTTGTTGTTGTTTTTGAGTCAGTCTCACTCCCTCATCCAGGCTGGAGTGCAGTGGCATACTCACAGCTACCAGCCTCGACCTTCTGGGCTCAGGCAATCTTTCCGCCTCAGCCTTCCAAGTAGCTGCAACTAGAGGCAGGTGCCATCACTGCTGGCTGATTTTTTTTATTATTATTATCATTTATTGTAGAGACGAGGTCTCACCAAGTTGCCCAGGCTGGTCTCGAACTCCTGGGCTCAGGCCATCCTCTCACCTCGGCCTCCCAAAATGCTGGGATTACAGGCGTGAGCCACCGAGCCCGGCCACAGGTTGTTTTTAAAGCCCCCTTTCAATCGGTACAACATGCTTTAGCACCATCCATTCCCATCAAACAGAAACACACACTTCATAAGGCGATATCCTGGCAGGGATGGCAGTGGCTTGGACCAGGGTGACGGCAGTGGAAGTGATCGGATTTGGAGCACATCTGAAGGTAGAGCTTACAGGACTTGCTGATGGATTGAAGGTGGTGTGTGAAAGGACGAAGCCAAGCTTTTGGCCCGAATGCGTGGAAGAATGGCCTGTTATGGAGTCAATGTCTTTTTGAGCGTGGGAAGACTGCAGAGGAGGTTTGGTGTTTGTTTTTAACGGGATAGTGGGGGGCAACAGGAGGGCTGTTTCAAGCATGCTAAGAGTCCCATGACACACACAAGTGAGACATGGCCCAGGTAAGCTGGCCGAACCGTAGAAGGGCGATAGGAAACGCCTCACTCCCAAACACTTCCCCCTCGAGAACCGTCCAACCCTTCCCGCGTTCCTCCTGGCTGCAAGCGTCCCACAGACGCGACCACCCACGGGTGGAAAAGTGGCTCATGGCGTAATGGGGAAGTCACAGTCAACGCACACTGCCTTTCACGCGTCTACCTGCAGTCTCCGGGATCTTACCTGGCAATGGTACACGCCCCGGGCCCGCTCCCGAGAGCGAGAGCTGCGCATGCGCCCACCCACCAGCGCAGGACTTCCGGGCTTCTGCTCCCACCTGAGTTTTCGAGCGCAGCAACTATGGGAAATAGGCGGCAGACTGGGCTAGGAGGACGTCGTGAGTGCGCTTGCGCAAGACCGGTCTTCTGCGCACGCGCTGTCTCCTCGTTTCCTGCTGGCCGGGAGGGAGGGAGGCGGGGCATCCGGGTCCCTCGGCGACTGCCCCCGGGCTCAGCTGATCGGCCTTGTAGGACTCCGAGGTGAGGTGGTCCGCGTCTGCCGCCGAGACATGCATGTGGAAGCGCACACACCCCCTTGTCCCCTCGTGCATTTTCTGCAGGCCGGGGAGGGGATTCGAGTTCCTAGGGAGCGATTTCCCTTTTCTGGCGCCGTGCTCGGCCTCGTGCGGTTGACAGCTCGAACAGCCCCGAGGGGGCCTGCGGCGGCCTCCGCGCGACCCTGGAGTGGCGGGTGCACCCCACGCCGAGTGCGCGGGGCCTCGGTCCGCGGCATTCCGGGGCCGCCCGGGCTTGTCACTGACGCTCCGGCCGCGGGGACCTGGGCGCCCCACCCATCCCCGTGGGAAGATCTTGGAAACACGCAGTTTGGTATCTCCGTGCCGGGACGTAGACGTCCTCGTGGGCCAAGTGCAGCGGAGAGTGGACGAGGAAAACAGGAGGATGGGTGTCGGGCCCGGCCCTGGTGTTGGGTCTTGGTGCTTCAGCTTTCTCATTCATAAGACGGGTGAATGACATATGTGTTGCTAGGCATGTTTCTTCTGGAATAATGGATGCGATTTTTTGCAATATTTATGTTAATGTTCCTTTCACCGTGCTATTCATTTTTCCTCCTCAAGCACAGTTGCGATTGTTTTTGGCTTGGACCTTTGTCCTTTAAAAGTATGTTCTTAGGGTTTTGCCTCAAAAAAGTTATTCTCCCCAAATGAAATGAGAAGTAAAGTCATACTTTTCATTTCCTTTTTTTTTTTTTTTTAAAGAAACAGGGTCTCGCTGTGTTGGGCAGGCTGGTCTCCAACTCCTGGCCCCAAGTGATCCTCCCAAGTCGGCCTCCCAAAGTGTTGAGATCACAGGCCTGAGCCACCTCACCTGGCCGCTTTTCATTTCTTAGTAGTTACATTCATTAAGCTTGAGTGTTAACATTAAAAAATCCTTACGAGTGTTTTTTTTTTAAATCTTTAATTTCAGGTGTGAACTTAAAACTTCAGTAATGGAGTTAGCCCACAGTTTATTGCTCAATGAAGAAGCTTTGGCTCAAATCACCGAAGCAAAGAGACCGGTTTTTATCTTTGAATGGTTGCGGTTTCTTGATAAAGTCTTGGTTGCTGCCAACAAGGTATAATGTTGCTTTTTTTCCCCAATTGAATTAACATAGAAAGATTATTTGCTCATGATGTGTAAGAAAACAAGGCCAAGGTGAGTGGACTGCCTGAGCTACGGATTTGAGACCAACCTTGGTAACTTGGTGAGACCTCATCTCTACAATAAAAATAAAAAAATTATCCAGATGTGGTAGTGCACACCTGTAGTTCTGGCTATTTGGAAGGCTGAGGCAGAAGGATAGCCTGAGCCCAGCAGGTTGAGGCTGCTGTGGTCATGAGCATGCCACTATACTCCAGTGTGGGCGGCAGAGTGACACTCCAAGTCAAAAAAATAAAATAAAATAAAACACATTATGTTTTGGAAAGGTTGTGGGTCACTTATGGAACTTACCTATTAATGGAAATTTCTGGTCTTTTCTTTTTCTCTTCAGTGGCAAAACCCAAACCTTGCTTAAATCTAGCTCACTGCTTACTTCATGTCTCTACCTGTGCAGCTCGAAGTGACTAGAGAAAGCATGACTAAGGGTCTGGTGTCACTTTAAATTCACCATCACCAACTGCAGGTGGTCTCAGTGCTAACAGTCCTAGTATCTTCACTTACCTCGCAGAGGAGTTAATAATAGGTTTTTGTCTTTCTGTTTTCTTCTTGCATAATGTCTTTGATTCAGGTTGCTTTTTATTATCTACATGTTTTCTTTCCTGTCTTTGGCTGTCTGCTCAGTTTTAAGAGTGTGTAAAAAATTTTCTGGGCAGGGCCAATTTTGTTATCTGGACTTCTTTCTAGGCTGGTCTGGTTCCTGACCTTAGGTTTCTCTTGGCTGTTCACTACCCAGAAAAGACTTTTCTAGTCTAGTGTCTGAGGGATGTATGACTAGCTGCCTAGGTTCTAGGAACTGGGAGAGAAAACTAGGGACTTCAGCATTTAGTATGTGAACTTGTACTTAATCCCTCTCTTTTCAGTGCAGTTTTTCCAGCCCTCAGTAAAATTATTTTACTCTTTCTAGAGAATATGCTTCCAGTCTTCTTCCAGAATGGAGGAGAGGGATACGAGAGTCTTATGGCTTCTTAAACAGACTCTCCACTGTTCCCTCTGTTTCTGGGTGCACCTTTACTCCCACATCTAGAAGCACCTAAGACCTAAAAAAAGCAGGATGTCGTAAGGGGTCCTGTGTTATAAGTTGAGTTTCTCTCAGCTTTCCCTAATGGGAATTCTTGGCTTTCACATTTTATGTCCTTTTCCTATTTTTTATGCTCTTGTGGATTTGTGCAATTTTTTTTTTTTTTTTTGGTTGCCCGTCAGTATGGTTTTAAAGGAATTTCTAGAGAGTCAGTTAATGCCTGGATTCACTGCAATCTTTAGCTGGAAGCTTCTGTTCTTCTCCTAAATCCCCACCCATGGGGCACTTGTTGCCTCTGCTCCACTGAGACAGCTCTTGTCCAGCCATCACTCATCACATACTACCCAAAATGGTGGTCAGTGTTCTATCTTTAATCTATCCCCATCTTTTGGCATAGCTCATCCTCCACCTTGAAACATTTAAAACCTTTTTTATGTTGTTGTGAGATTGATAAGTATAAGAGTATTAAAACACATCTAAGTTATGAAGCATAATGATATGAATAGCTGTATATCCTCCACCCAAATTAAAAAATGAAATTGCTGTCATTACTTTGCTTTGTGTGTTCTTCTGTCTGTAAATTCCCAAGATAACATTTGCTTTCAGTTCCTCTCCTGCTTCACTGACTACTCCTCATGTTCTTTTGTTGACTTCTCAGTCCAGGGCATTTTAAAATTTCTGTCTATACCTCATACTCCTTTAGTGATAGCATCTAATTTTATTATTTTTACTATCATCTATGTAGCCTCTAGAGTACTGACTCTATGACTCCCACATACCTGTTTACTCCACCTCTTTCTTGTATAAATGATACCTCGGAATTCACATACCCAAACCATTTTTTTTTTTTTTGAGTCAAGGTCTTACTCTGTCTCTCAGGCTGGAGTGTAATGGTATGATCATGGCTCACCACAGCCTCAAACTCCTGGACTCTAGAAATCCTCCCACCTCAGCCTCCTGAGTAGCTGGGACTACAGGTATACACTACAAAACCTGACTAATTTTTTTGTAGAGGTGAGGTCTTGCTATGTTGCCTAGGCTGGTCTCAAACTCCTGGATTCCAGAAACCCTCCTGCCTTGGCCTTCAAAAGCGCTGGGATTGCAAGCGTGAGTCACCTTGCCTGGCTCAAACCTTATTCTTGATTTCTCCTCCCAAACCTTCTCTTTTCCCAGTGTCTCCACCTCAGGAAATGACCGTTTCAACCTTCTGGTTGCTCAGGCCAAAAACCTTAGAGTCAATTTTTTTTCTTGTAGAGACAGGGTCTCACTATGATGACCAGGCTGGCCTCAAACTCCTGGTCTTAAGCATTCCTCCCACTTCAGCCTCCCAAAGTGCTGATATTACAGGCGTGAGCTTCTGCACACAGTCATAGAGTCCTTCTTGACTTCTCTCTTTTTCTCAAACTTCACATCATATCCTTCAGCAAATCCTATTTTTATCCCCCAATATATCTAGAATTTATTTACTTCTCATCATCTTTAATCTAGGAAAGAATGGTTCATTTCTTACTGAATTTTATCTTGAAAGTTCTCATTTGTGGTTGTATGCTTAATATAATATAGATTTAAAGTGTTAAAATGCCTTAATTCTGCATTGTTAATTTTGAATAAAAGATTGCTAAAGTATATATAAGAAAAAAATGATATTTTCTCTTTAATTTTTCATAACAGACTGATGTAAAGGAAAAACAGAAAAAACTTGTTGAGCAATTAACTGGATTAATAAGTAGTTCTCCTGGACCACCAACACGAAAATTGTTAGCCAAAAATCTTGCAGCTCTTTATAGCATTGGGGATACCTACACAGTTTTTCAAACACTTGATAAATGTAATGACATAATCAGAAACAAAGATGACACTGCAGCCTACTTACCAACAAAATTGTAAGTACTTACTTTGACAGGGACCCTTGAAGTTTTACTTGTTCTTCCAGGGAAATTTAGTAAGGGACTAATGACCAAAGAGACTTACAGGTGGATGGAACTGAGGCATGCTACTGATAATAAAAGCTCTACGTAGATCAAGGGAGGGGGCTCTTCTTCCAATAGCTACGGCAACTGGGACTTTCAGCATACTACAGAGAAGTGGTATGGTGTCAGCAGTTTGCACAGGGCTTGTTGGTAAATGTGGATGGAGATAATGTTCTTCTCTGAGATAGAAAGAAAAATAAAGAGTTTCCAGGTGATGGAATTGAGGCAGGAATAGGCAGAGTATAGCTTACAGGCCAAATCTAGCTTGCTGCCTGTTTTGTAAATAATATGTTATTGGAATTGTGTAGGTGGTAGCTGCTTTCACACTATAGTGGCAGAGTTGAGTAGCTTTGACAGAGACTATTTTGCATGCAGGTTTGCTGACCCCTAGATTAAGGGCTTAACCCAATTCCTAGCCCATACTTGTGGTTTGGGTCAAGGACAGACAATTTTGTAGCAAGTGTTAAGGATGTTGGCTATAGGGATACATCCTATGAGTGAGTCAAATAAGAAAACCAATAGTTATAGTACAGTGAAGAGTGATATGTGAGGGAAAATAACACCTCAATAAGCTTAGTCATGGTGTGGGGGAGAGCAATGTCAAGGAGAGTGTCTCAAAGAAACATCAGCCAAAGGTGATCAACCATCAAAGGCTGCATGGAAATCAGTCAGGTAAGAGGTTTCGGTGGGAAGAGAAAAGAAGAATGTGACAGACTGGGGCAAACTTTCTGAATAAAGGCAGATAGTAAACGTTTTTGGCTTTGTGGACTATCTATCTCTGTGGCAACTACTCATCTCTGCCATAGGCTGTACGTAAATGAGTGAAAATGGCTGTCTTCCAATAATACTTTATTTGTAAGAACAGGTGGCGTACTGGATGGTGGACTACTGGTCATTGGCTATAGTTTGCCAATCTATTTCCTAGGCAAAGGAAACGTCTAACTGGAAACAAAAGTGTCTTATTTATACCTTATTTATAGTGCTTTTCTGAAGATGTAGACTAGAGGAGGGAGGAACAAGTTGTGAGGGGAAAATAATGAGTTCAATTTTAGGCATGCTGATTCTGGAGTACAGGTGGGAATAGCCAAGTGACAGTGTATAGGTAGTTGGAAATCCTGGTCTGGATTTCAGAGATCTGAGTTGGGAACTTAGCTTTGGTGAGCAGCAAATGGAGGTTTAGGAGTGCTCTGAAGCCTTCAACATAAGTAAAGTTACCTAGTAAGAGTGTGTATTATTTGAGAAGATGGCCAAGGGAATAACTCTAGAACACCAACTTTCAAAGGGTCAGGCCAGTGTAATAACTTCCAGAGGACATGGAGAAATTATTCTGAACCTGGATGCTAATTGTTAGATCTCAACTCCTTCGATATGTTGTGATCAGATTTTGTGCTGTTTGGGATCGATATAGATCTCAAAAGTTAGAGGAGATTAAAGAGAGTGATTTCTAGTTTATTTTGGAGTTTTAAGCTATGTTAATACTTTGATGGTTTTGTACTCCACTACTTAGCTAATATACACTTAATTTTATAGTCCTGGTTAAGTAGAATTTATTACATATTAAAATAAATATTTCCAATGGATTTATGAGTTTTCTTTAGGAATTCCCAAATATACTTGGGCATGTGACCTCAGTCATTTGACACCTTATTATCAGCCTCTAGAGTACTGAAAAAGGCATTAGATTTGGAGTCAAAGAGGTGAAGGTTGATTCGATTCTGCTACTTCTTGTGTATAATTGTGAGCTAACTTTAAACTTTTTCATCCGTAGAGTACCTAGCTGTTAGGTGGTGGATTCTAGAATTTAGGCACAGACCAGACTCCAAAGCATTTGCTCTCAACCGAGGTGTCCTAATCCTGCCTCTAAGCTAAACTATTGACGTGAGTGATGGTGGAGTCATTCCTTGCTCCTGAAGACACGTGCTGCTGTTGCTTTCTTCTTCCAAGTTGCTTTCTTCTTCCATTAATGCAATTTAGATTCAATTTTGCAGGTTTGAAACCTATAATAGTATTATCATCTGTAAATTAGGAGGCAGACAGTGTGAGCACCACAAATGTGTAAGATATACTCTCTGTTTTTGGAGTTTACATTTCCACTGGCAAAATAAGATAGAGACATAAAATGGTCAGATCACAACATAATAAATGATATAATTTTGTCAAAATGAGTGATTTACAATGTGTTATGTATAATGAGAGAAGAAAGGGATCACTGTGGATTGATATAATTTTTAAAATCTTCATAAAAGGAAATTTTGGGTTTCTTCTCAAAGGATGAATATAATTTATTATGTATACATGTACTGATTCTTTTGTATTCCCAACAAAAATGCAGTTTGACTACAGTATTTGTTGCAATTATAAACAAGTTGTTTTTGAAAGTTGAAAATTAGTTAAGCATTATAGCCAAAAGTGTCCTAGACAAATGCAAATTGGTTTCTGAAGATGAGAAAAAAGTGTAATGAAATGGAATCATTAACCTGAGCAATGACCAGTGAAAAATATTCCTTCTTACAGGGCTGCGGTGGCTTGTGTTGGAGCATTTTATGAAAAAATGGGGAGAATGTTGGGTAGTGCATTCCCAGAAACAGTGAATAATCTTTTGAAATCTCTGAAAAGCGCAGAGGTGAGTTTTACAATAAATAGAATGTTTTGCTTGTGGCAAGAGTTAGATGTCAGTTAAAAATGTTTGCTTTTTCCTGTCACTGTGGTATTCATATTGCTTAGCAAGGAGGTAGTTCAAATTATTACTTGCTCCTTTTTTAAGTGTATGTAACCTTATATTTCGGGGCGGGGGGGACAATGCTTTCTCTGTTTTGTTTTTTTGTTTGTTTGTTTTTAAGTCAGTGTCTCACTCTGTCGCCTAGGCTAGAGTGCAGTGGCGTGCTCATGGTTACCGTAGCATTGACCTCCTGGGCTCAGGTGATCCTTCCACCTCGACTTTCCAAGTAACTGGGACTAGAGGTGCACGCCACCACGCCCAGCTAATTTTTTAACATTATTGTAGAGATGAGGTTTTGCCAAGTTGCCCAGGCTGGTCTCAAACCTCTGGGCTCAGGCAATTCTCTCATCTCCCCCTCCAAAGTTCTGGGTTTTTGGCGTGGGCCTGGCTGCTTTTCCTTTACAATGAATAGGTTTACCTAAGCGTTTTTCTTTATTTAGACATATGGTTATTTTTCTAATTGACGTTTTATTTTTGGTGTCATAGCTAATGTATTAATTTCTTTTCTTTTTTGTGTGAAGAGTTTCACTCTGTTACCCAAGCTGGAATACCATAGCACAGTCATGGCTACCTCTTCCTCAACCTGCTGGCCTCAGCCTTCCAAGTAGCTGGGACTATAGGCATGCCACCACACCCAGCTAATTTTTTAATTGTATTGTAGAGACGAGGTCTTGCCATGTTCGCTAGGCTTGTCTCAAACTCCTGAGCTCAAACAATTCTCTCACCTCCACCTCCCAAAGTGCTGGGATTACAGGTGTGAGCCATGGTGCCCAGCTCCTGAGGTATTAATTTCTTATGACTACTGTGATAAGTTACTGCAGACTGGGTGGCTTTAAACAACAGAAATTTATTGTCTCACAGTTCTGAAAGCTAGAAGTCTGAAATTAAATGTCAGTAAGGCCATGCCTCCTCTGAAAGCTCTAGGGAAGAATGCTTCTTTTCCTTCTTAGCTTCTAGTGGTTGCTAGAAATCTGTGGTCTTCCTTGTCTTATAGATGCGTTCCTCCAATCTGGTTCTTTTTTCATATGACCTTCTCCCTGTGCCTGTGTTCTGTGTCTAATTTTTTCTCCTGTAAGAATACCAGCCATTGAGTTAGATTGGATTTCTCTCCTGGGAACTGTTTGTCTATACATTCATTAAACAAGAGTTGAGGACATTCATTAAACAAGAGTTGAGGACATATTATTAGTCAGGCATTAGGCACAAAAAGGCGAGTAAGACATGGTCCCTAACCTCAAAGAGCTTACAGTCAAGTGGAAGAGATCTGTGTGTGAATGAGAATTATGATACATCATGATAAGGATGCTATTAGCAGTAAGAATAAGCACTATGAGAATATAGAAACAAGAGTTTCAGTTGGTCACAAGAAGATGAAGGTTTGCTGTATTTCTGACATTTTAAAAAATGTGTTGAATGTTTTCTCTGTCATCTTTTGGATGCTTTATATTACTTTTTAACTGTTTTTTATTTAATCTTTTATACTCTGAAAGTTTGGACCCTTGAAGTTTTTGAATCTGTCTTCATGTTTCTATTTATTGTACTTTAATATGTCCTAGAAACATTAAAATATGTTTACTTGGTATAATCTAATTTTTCAGAATATTATTTAATTGAATAATTATTCTTATCTTTCAGGTATTTTCTATACACTTAATTTTATTGTGCTTTCATTATTTACTGTTTATTATTTGGAGCTAGAACCATTAGGCCCAAAGAGCTTTGTTTTTGTTTAAATATGGAATTTATCTTACAATATTGTTTTTAAAGTTTTGCTCTATGTACACATCTAGTCTCAAGGACGGAGTGAAATCTTAATGAGTCTACAGAAAGTTCTGAATGGACTGGGTGGTGCGGCAGCTTCCTCTCACCGTGATATTTACAAGAATGCCAGGTCTCTCTTGACTGATAGGTCAATGGCTGTTCGATGTGCAGTGGCCAAGGTTGGTACTGGACCGGTTTATAATGCTGCTTCTTACCCTGCCTGCTCTTAAACAGTCAATGATTTTTTTCTTTTAAAGTTTTAAATTATGACTGCATGTTTCTTGTCCCGTGCATTAATTTCATTTTCTAGAATTACCTATAAATGGAATCATGTGGGATGTACTTTTGTGTGTATGTGTATTCTGGCTTTTTTCACTCAGCGAATTATTTTGAGATTCATCTATGTTATTACAAGTATCCATAGTTCATTCCTTTGTATTCCTGAATAGTATTTCATTGTATGGCTATGCCACATTCATAAGTTTTTGCATGGACATAAACTTTCATTTTACTTGGGTAAATCCCTAGAAATGGAATAGCTGGACCACATGGCAGATTTAGTTTAATTTTTGAGAAATTACCAGACTGTTTTCATATGTCCACGAGCAGTGTATGAGAATTCCACTTCCTACACATCCTCACCAATATTTGTTACTGACAGTCTTTTTAATTTTAGCCATTCTAGTAGACACACAGATTTCTCACTGTGGAATTTGTATTTCCCTAGTGACTAATGATGAGCACATTTTCAAGTGTTTATTTGCTATCCATATCTTAGAAAAAGGATGTGCCCAGTCTTTTACCAAATGTTTGATTGAGTAGCTTGTTTTTCTTATCATTGACTTTTAAGAGTGGGATATAGGTTCTTTATACATTCCTTTATTAGATACATGATTTGCAAATATTTTCTTCCAATCTGTGGCCTATCTTTTCATTCTCTAAATAATGCATTTTTAGGAAGAGACGTTTTGAATTCTGTCAAAGTCCAGTTTATCAGTTTTGTCATATACATTGTACTTTTGGAGTTATAGCTAAGAAAACTCTCCCCTAACCCAAGATTGCACCTATGTTTCCTTCTAGAAGTTTTACAGTTTTATGCTTAGTTATAGGATTCATTTAGAACTAATTTTTGTATGGTGCAAGATATTAATTAAAGTTCTTTCTTTTTTTAAAAAATATGGATATCAACTTATCTCAGCACCATTTGAAAAGCCTATCTTTTCTTCACTGAGTTGCCTTTGCACCTTATTTGAAAATCGGTTGTCTGTGTATGTATTGGCCTATTTTTGAACTCTCCATTCCATTCTGTTCCAGTGATCTATTTGTCTATCTTGATGCCAACAACACTGTTCTTGATTACTGTACCTTTATAATAAGTAGTTGAAAGCAGGTAGTGTTAGCCCTCCAACTTTGTTCTTATTCAGAATTGTTTTGTCTATTCTAGGTCCTTTGTATTTTCATGTGAACTTTGGAATTAGCTTATTAGTGTCCACAAAAATACCATGCTGGGGTTTTTAATTTGAATTGCATTGAATTTGGAGAGAATTGCCATCTTAACAATATTAAGTTGTCCCACCTCTGAACATTATCTCTCTCTACTTATTTGGATCTTTGATTTCTCTTAGCAACATTTTGTAGTGTTCAGTATACAAGTCTTGCAAATCTTTTGTTAGATTTATCTCTGAGTATTTCATATTTTCAATGCTATTTTAAATGGTATTGATATTTTGAAAATTTATTTCTAGTTATTCATGACAAAGATATAGAAAGACAATTGATTTTTGTACGTTGATTTTTGTATCCATCAATCTTGCTAAAGACTTACTAGTTTAATCAGTTTCTTTTAGTAGATTTTGTTATATATTTTATGTAGACAGCTATGTTGTCCTTGACTAAAGATAGTTTTACTTTTCCATTCTGGATACTTTTTAGTTTCTTTTCTTTGCCTTATTGCACTGGCTGGATCTTTCAGTACAATGTTGAATAGAAAACATGCAAGTAGACATCCTGTTCTTTTGCCAGATCTTTTTTTTTTTTTTGAGTTGGAGTCTCACTCTGCCGCCCAGACTGGAGTTCAGTGGCACACTGCTCACAGCCACTGCAGTCTTGACCTGCTGGGCTCAGGTAATCCTTCCATCTCAGCCTTCCAAATAGCTGGAACTACAGGCACACACCACCATGCCTGGCTAATTTTTGATTTATTGTAGAGATAAGGTCTCACCAAGTAGCCCAGGCTGGTCTCAAACCCGTGGGCTCACGCAATCCTCTCACCTTGGCCTCCCAAAGTGCTGGGATTATAGGCGTGAACCACTGCACCCGGCCTTATTCCTGTTTTTTGCCAGTAAGTGTATGATGTTAACTGTAGGGTTTCTTATAGATGTCCTTTATCAGATTGAAGAAGTATCTCTGTTTCAAGTTTCCTAAGGGATTTTATCAGGAATAGATATTGGATTTTGTTAAATGTCTTTTGTTTTCAACTTGTTTTCCTGTGTTTTTAGTTCAACCTTTTACTTTAGGATAATTTTAGATTCACATGCAATTGTAAAAAATAATATAGGGACAGATATTTACAAACCTTTACACAGTTTCTCTCAGATATAATATCTTTCAAAAGTATAGTACAATGTAACAACCAGGATATTGACATTGATATAATTCACTGATTTCATTCAGATTGCCCCAGTTTTACTTGTATCCTGCCAAATCCTTTTTCAGCATTATTGAGATGATCATTTATTTTTTTTATTTTTAGTTTGCCGATGTGGTGAATGACATTGATTAGTTTTTTGTTTGTTTGTTTGTTTTTGAGTTAGAGTCTTACTCTGTTGCCCAGGCTGGAGTGCAGTGACACACTCATGGTCATCGCAGCCTGGACCTGCTGGGCTCTGGCAATCCTTCTGCCTTAGCCTTCCTAGTAGTTGGAACTACAGGCGTACACTACCATACCAGGCTAATTATTTTATTGTAGAGATGAGGTCTCACCAAGTTGCCCAGGCTGGTCTTGAACCCCGGTTCAGGCAATCCTCTTGTCTCGTCCTCTCAAAGTGCTGGGATTACAGACTTGAGCCACCATGCCTGACTTTGTTTTATAATTGTAACCAATATTGCATTCCTAGGATAAACCTTACTTGGTCATGATGTATTATGCTTTTTATATATTGTATTCATGTTGATAAAATTTTGTACAGAAATTTTGTGTCTATATTCTTGAGGGATATTGGTAATTTTTTTTTTTTTCAATTTTGTAGTGTCTTTGTCAGGTTTCATTATCAGGGTGATACTGGCCTCATAGGATTAGTTGGAAAGTTGTCTTCAATTTTCTGGTTGAATTTGTATAGAACTGGTATTATTTCTCCCCTAAAATTTTGGTTTAATTCACTGGTATAGCCATCTGGACCTAGAGTTTTCTTTGGGGGAAGAGAAAATTTTAAAATATATAATGGGCCACTCAGGTTATCTGTTTCTTCATGAGGGAGTTTTCTGTCTCATCTAAATAGTCAAATGTATTTGTATGAAGTTATGTATGTTCTCTTTTTCTTTAAAAATGTTAAATCTGTAATGATTTGACTTCTCTTATTTCTAATTTTAGTAATTTATCTTTTCTTATTTTTTGTCAGTTCTACTAGCTATTTATCAAATTTATTAGTCTTCTTAAAGAAGCAGCTTTTGGTTTCATTTCTATTCTTTTTCAATTTTCTAGTTCACTGATTCCTTTCTTATCTTTATTATTTCCTTTTTATGCTTACTTTATGTTGGATTTGCTCCCTTTCATCTAGTTTCCTTTTTTTTTTCCTTTTTCTTTTTTTGAGTTGGGGATCTTACTGTGTCGCCTAGACTGGAGTGTAGTGGCATGATCAGCTCACAGTAGCCTTGATCTGCTAGGTTCAGGTAATCCTTTTGCCTCAGCCTCTTGAGTAGCTGGGATGACAGGCACATGCCATCATGCCTGGCCTATTTTTTACATTTTTTATAGAGATGACATCTCACTATGTTGCCCAGTCTGGCCTTGAACTTCTGAGAGCAAGCAGTCCTCCTGCCTCAGTCTCCCAGAGTACTGGGATTACAGGCGTGGGTCATTATGCCCAACGCTCACCTAGTTTCTTAAGGTGGAGGCTGGGTTATTGATATGAGAGCCTTCTTCTCTAATGTTGTGGTTTAGTATTACATGTTTCTTCCTAAGTACTGGAAACTCTCCGAAGACAGTAAGCTGGGACAATTATAGCGGTCACCTTGTTTGTATTCCAACTTTTAAGGATGCCGTAGGATACTCCATTGCCTGATGTACAGTGTTTTGAAAACTGTTGTTGTGTATATTTTGTCCAGTTTTTCTGTTATTTTAGGAGAGATAATGAATCTGGTTATTGCTACTCTAACCCTGGAAACAGATGTTCTAGAATGCAGTCTACTTTTTGTTTTTAATTCCAGTGTCTACTAGAACTACAGAATGAAGCTGTATTTATGTGGACTGCTGAACTGGAAAATATAGCCACTCTCTGCTTTAAGGCTTTGGAAAACTCAAATTACGGGGTACGAGTGGCCGTGTCTAAACTCTTAGGAACAGTCATGGCCACAGCACTGATGCCAAAACAGGCAACAGGTATTGTTTGCATCTGATTTAAATCATAACAAGTATTTAAAGGTTTAGGGAATACTTACTCCTGATCAGTTATTATTTATAGGTAGGTCACTGTAGAGGTTTTATTATATATCTTTGTCTATTTTTTCATAACATGTATGAACCCAAATGGCATTTTCCTTGATAGAGTCACAACATTTTTTGTGATGATAACATACAAGATAATATCTGGCAATTATGCTGGACATTTGAGGAAGTAAGATTTATGAAATGGTTTTGTATAATGTTTAAGGCTTAGGGAGATTCGGTAATTTATGTTCTAAAAAGTGTTTTTTTAAGTGTCAGAACTGAAAATAAGCCCAGGCAGCCAGATTCCAAAGCCTGGATTCTTATGAGCTTAATGTCTCCTCTACAGAATTTTTGTGAGGATTGTGTTTGCTACTATATGTGCAAGGACTTTATACAGTACGAAACACTATACTGATGGCAAGTTGGTTACATTCCCAGTGACATTTTAATCCATTGCTAATGACTGTGTAGAATGCACTGGGCTGAGAAAGTTTCTTTGTGTCCACCTCAGCTGGGAATGAGAACAGATTACATACTTATATGGAAAGGTAGCTACTTAATGGTGTGTAAGTCCATCAGTTAGTAGTATCTACTGTGGTATGCTTTGTCCTTGTGTTACATGTTGTTATGTTTATATTATTATTAGATGACTTGGGCATAGATTTATTGAATTGCTTTTATTTTCTAGCTCATTCCATTTTTCTTAGCATTCTTTTGCTGTGAAATTGAATTCAGGTTTACAAGTATAAGTACATTGTAAATTTGAAGAAAATTTTTTATAAGGAAACTAAAACCAATCCCTATTATAGTAAAGTATCCTTAAAAATAATTACTTGAATTTTTAAGCCAGAGTATCAGAAATATGATTTAACTAGTAGCAAAAAAAAAAAAAAAAAATCTACTTCAGAAATGTTTTTGCTTTTACATTTATTTTTCTTCCTGAAAGTAATGCGTCAGAATGTGAAGCGAGCGACATTTGATGAAGTCTTGGAACTCATGGCCACAGGATTTCTACGTGGAGGATCAGGTTTCTTAAAGAGTGGTGGGGAAATGTTAAAAGTTGGAGGGTCTGTGAATCGTGAAGTAAGAGTTGGAGTTACACAGGTTTGTAACACATATGTATGAAATAATTCTGTTCATATCACTTGTGAAATTTTGTGGAAGACTGTTACACACAGAGAAAATTTTAATATCTGGTTTGTTTTAAAATAGTCTTTTTACCCAGTTGAGTGAATTCCATTCAAATTCCAATTTAATAAGTATATGGAAAGATAGTTACTTAATGATGTGTAAATTAGTCCACGTCTACTATATTTATATAAATATCTTAAAGTCTTTTCCCAGATTTTACCTGGAAGAAAATCATATATAAAATAACTTAACTTTAGTTGGGTGGGTATGGTGGCTCACGCCTGTAATCCCAGCACTTTGGGAAGCACAGGCAAGAGCATTACCTGAGCCTAGAGGTTCAAGACCAGCCTGGGCAACATGGCAAGACCTCGTCTCTACAATAAATCGAAAAATTAGCCAGGCATGGTGGTGCACCTGTAGTCCCAGCTACTTGGGAGGCTGAGGTGAAAGGTTCGCCTGAGCCCCGCAGTTTGAGGCTGCATTGGATGTGAGTGTGCCTCTGCACTCCAGCCTGACGACAGAGTGAGACACTGGCTCGAAAATAATAATAATTTCAGTTGTAACTGTATTCAGGTACCTTGAGACATTTAGATTTTAATATTCTGTAATGATCCTATACCTAAAACATTGGTTAATGTTTTGATTGGGTTTTCTGTCAATATTTTTTATCTCCAATGTAATTATATTACTAAATCTGACGTGGAATTATAAATCAAAATAGTAATTAACACTAAGAAGTATGGTTAATGGTCTGCTAATAAGTAATACTTAATAAGATGAAATGGTGATCATAGTCAAAATAAGGATTGCAGTCAATAATCACCACACCTATGCCTTTTTCTTGAAACAAGGACAAAAGAGAAGTTTTTATCGTACAGAGAAAGTCATAAGCAAGTGTTTTGTGGCTGTAAGTCAGTGTTTATTTAGGATGTTAAGATTTTCTTATTCTTACAACTTGTCTCCCTCCTAATCACTAGGGTAAATTCAGCTTTCCTTCCCTCACTGGTCTCTCTTTCTGTTGTTGTTTTTTAGAAACTATTATTTTTGTTGTTGTTGATAATAGAGACAGGGTTTCACTTTTTGCCCATGCTGGTCTTGAACTCCTGGCCTCAAGCAATCCTCCTGCGTTGGCTTCCCAAAGTGCGTGAGCCACCACGCCTAGCCTGGAAGCTGTTATCTTAAGAACTGTTTTTAGTCAAATTTCCCCAGTAATTTTTATGCTAGAAGTACTAAAAAGATCTCAAGTTTACATTTTCTCTATTTTAATCTCAAATATAATTTATTCTGCATGCTGTCATCAGTTATCTTTGTAGTTGCTTTATCTGTAATTTTTGGTCACTCAATAAATGTAGCTGAAATTGTATCTTAATCTATTTATAGGCATATGTTGTTTTTGTTACAACATTGGGTGGCCAGTGGTTGGAGCGTAGCTTTGCTACATTCCTGTCCCACGTACTTGATCTGGTTTCCCATCCTCGGGCAACACAGACACATGTGGAGGCTGTGTACTCAAGACGATGTGTCTCTTTTATCCTGAGAGCTACTGTGGGCAGTTTACTAGGTGAAAAAGCCCAGATTGCAGCTGCGAAAGAAATATGCCAAGCTATTGGAAAACAAATGAAAGCAGTAGGTAAGAATTGATATCCTAATGTGTGTTGTTAATTACCTTACACATTTAGTTTTTTTACTGTTGTTCTTAGTAAATACCAGTAGATCTGATTAGTTTATATTTCTCTGGACTGCATTTTCATAGTCATTTTTATTGAGTACTTTTATTTGGTATTAAAACAGTATATAATTATAGTGAAATTGAGTTTTTAAACATATGGGTAGCATGTTTTTAAGATTAGTTTTTTTGTTTTGTTTCTAGTATCCATACCGACTTTGTAACTCTCCTGGTAGCACATTCGTTTTTGTCTTTAAGGAATAATTTGTTGTGACTTTTCTGCTTTTGGAGCCTGTTGTTTTATAAACACTTATTTTTGTTGTTGTGTTTCCCTCCCATAGTAGGCTTAATATGAAGATTTAGGGAGAATCAACTACAGATGGTTATTAGCACCCCAGAAGATACTCTGTGAAATCTCTGTAATTCATAAATACAAGAAAGTCTTTTCTTTTAAAAAAAAAAATTTTTTTTTTTTTTGAGTTGGAGCCTTACTCTTTCGCCCAGGCTAGAGTGCAGTAGCACAGTCACAGCCACTGCAGCTTTGACCTGCTGGGCTCAGGTGATCTTTCCGCCTCAGCCTTCCCAGTAGCTGGAACTACGGGCTGATTTTTTTATTTATTGTAGAAATGAGGTCTCACCATGTTGCTAAGACTGGTCTTGAACCCCTAAGCTCTGGCAGTTCTCTTGCCTCTGCCTCCCAAAGTGCTGGGATTACAAGCGTAAGCCACCATGTCCAGCTGTAAGTCTTTTCTAAAAAGTATCAACTTTATACATTTTTCAATTTAACAGATAGTTACTGAGTGTCTGAGATTTGCAGAGTGGTAATTCAGGGTTTAAATAATGAGTGAGATAAAGTTCCTGCCTTCAAGGAGCTTATAATCCAATTATAAGGTAAATATAAAAGCAAGATTAAAAAGCAAGGCAAAGTACAAATTCTAAAAGACAGTTTAGTTTTATCGCTGTTAGAAATATACATAGTTTTTTTTTTTTTGAGTTGGAGTCTCACTCTGTCGCCCAGACTGGAGTGCAGTGGCCGTTCCCGGCCACCGCAGCCTCGACCTGCTGGGCTCTGGCGATCCTTCCGCCTCAGCCTTCCAAGGAGCTGGAACTACAGGCACGCACTACCATGCCCGGCTAGTTTTTGACTTATTGTAGAGATGAGGTCTTGCCAAAGTTGCCCAGGTGGGTCTCGAACCCGCGGGCTCAGGCAATCCACTCACCTCAGCCTCCCAAAGTGCAGGATTACAGGCTAAGCTACCGAGCCCGGCTTCAAAACTCATTTTTTTACAATTGAGGCAAAGCTTACTATACTAGAATGTACAGATTCCAGGTGGACAACGAAATGACTTTGGGCAAATGTATCTCTCCCTTCACCGCCACCCTAGTCAAGTATACTGGATGTTTCCATCACTGCAAAAAGTCTTATCTGTCCCCTTCCTGTCAATCAGAGGCCACCAGGGATTCACTTCCTAGGGTCACAGATTCACCATATTTCTACTTACAATATATTTGTTATAATACATACTTATTTATCCTTTTTCTCATTGGTGGACACTTGGTTGTCTCCTGTTTCTGGCTATTATGAATAAAGCTGCTATGAACAACCTTATTTAAAGCATTTTTTCATTTCATTTTTAATTTTTCCATTTTTATTTTATTTTTTGAGTTGGAGTTTCACTCTGTCACCCAGGCTGGAGTGCAGTGGCACACTCCCGGCCACCGCAGCCTCGACCTGCTGGGCTCAGGTGATCCTTCCATTTTTTTTGGATTTATTGTAGAGATGAGGTCTCGCCAAGTTGCCCAGGCTGGTCTCGAACTCCTGGGCTCAGGAAATCCTCTCACCACGCCTATAATCCCAGCACTATGGGAGGGCGAGGTGAGA
>CAUYQG010002386.1:0-16645 GCA_963574415.1 Tarsius wallacei
CAATCCCTTTCTTATAATATTATGATAATTGTTCAAGGTCTGCTTATGAGTGAGAACATATGGACCTCACAGCAACTTGGATGTATTTAAAGTCTATCATACTCAGTGATCTATTACAGAAACAAAGAACAGAGTACCATATGTTCTCACTCATAAGCAGACCTTGAACAATTATCATAATATTATAAGAAAGGGATTGGTAGTAGTGGGAAACTGCCAGGGGAAGAGGGGTGGGATTGGCAGTTGAGGGAAATTGCCAGGGGAGGGAGGGGCACACTTTATCAACAAGGATACCTTCATAATGAACATTTGTATACCTAAACCCGAATTACACCCCGCATCTTTAAAATCAAGAAGAAAAAAAAGATGCTATAGTCATTTTGGAAAACCTATGAAAAATTTTCTTACAAAGTTTAACAGACATTTACCATATCACCCAGGAATTTCATTCCTGGGTATACCCAAGATAAATAAGAAGACATGTAGCTAATGTCCTTAGCAACTATCTTCATAATAATCAGAAATTTAAAAAAAAACTCTAATGCCTGTCAATTGATGAGTGGATAAGCAAACTGTGCTGCATCCATGCAATGAACTACTGCTTTGAAATGGAATGAACTGCAACTGAACACAGAACTATGAATCTCAAAAGCATTATGTTAAGTGTAAAAAGCCATATAATAAAGATTACATACTGTATAATTTCATTTATTTGAAATCTAGAGAAGGCAACACTGTAGTGATAGTAAGCAGACCATAGTTGCCAGGGTTAGGAGACAAAGGAGTACATTCTTGTGTCTTGAGAATGCTCTTATATCATAATCATTACCTGCATTTTCAAAGCTCATCAAATTATACACCTAAAATTGGCATATTATATTGTATATAAATTATACCTTAATAAAGCTGACTTCCCTCCTTCCTAACAAACATACTTGAACTTTGTTTTGGGCCAGTTTGAGTTTGAGGTGTCTGTCAGTCATCCATGTGAAATTGTTTATACAAAATTGGATGCAGGAGATACTTTCAAGGAATTTTTTGATCTCTGAGTCATCAGCACATATCAGGAGTGCCAAAAATATATACACATATTTTAAGAGATGTTATCTACGTATACTTTTCAAAGTTGAATTAAATTGCGGCAGCAATGTGTAGTATGATGTTCACTCAAAAGTTGGCTTTAATGAAATGAATGCTAGCCTCACCATGTGACAGGCAGGACAGTCAAAGAAAATGGCAGAAACATGGTTGTCGTTTGAGGAGTGCAAGATCATTTTGAAGTGGTCTTTGAAATTCGAGAACTTTGTGGAAGTACAACGACAATGGAGGTGTGTATACGCAACAGAACCTCCAACACTCCTAACAACTGCACGCATTTGTGATAAGTTTGAGAAGCATGGTACTGTGTGTGATGTGCACAAGGGAAGATCCAGGAGACCTCGCACAGCAACAAGTTCTGCAGTAGGTCACCGTCATCAGAAGTGTCTAGACGCTGAGAGTAATCACTTTGAGCACCTCTTGTAATTGCAGAAGTCAAACATGACTTGCATTCATCTTTTGTTATCAGTATATATTGAGTATGACAATTTTAACATAATTTTTTCCTTTCTTAAGATGTGTATACTTTTTCTATCACCCTCTGTAGATGAAAAGGATGAGTATGGGTCACATGGGGTAGAATATTTAAATTAAAACAATAAAGGGTCAAAGATGGGACCTTGTAGAGTGCCCACATTTTTGGGATGGATCATCACCCAATTTGACTAAACTGAATGATTAAAGCTAATTACTATTAAGTCAATTTAGTCAAATTGGGAGTTATAGAGAGGTTAATGATTATTTCCCTCTGTCAAAGTGCCAAAAATTGATTGTTGTGCATTGACCTATGACTGCAAAGACCTTTCAGGAGTTTATACTGAAGGACATGGATAACCACCTTGACATCATACAAATTATTTTTAGTAATGAGGATACAAGTTCCAGAGCAGATAAAATAGTAAGGAATAGATATCAAACTGAAAATAGAACTATTTTACTTGCTCGAGCTTATTATAATTATTAAAGTTTGACTATTTCTCATTTAATAATCGTTTACCCTAGAGAGTCCTGGAAACTTCCAAAGTTGAATATATATATATACTTCCGTTATTAAAATACATAAAACTTCAGGAAAATTTTATAGGAATTACACATATCACATATGTAAATTCAGTTAAATTATGGTTTTCTATTTTACATTTTTAAGTATAAATGTTAAATAAGGCTATTTCAAATTGTCACTTTTTTGGACTCATTCTGACTCCATTCAAGTTGACAAACTGCAACTATAATGTTTTATTTATGATCTTTAATGAAATTTTCAGTTCATTTATATTGCTTATCCAGTTTAATTTTACAAGTAAATTTCCTGAAGCCCTGAATTAAGTCTTTTATATGGAGACTAACAACTCAGCATTCGTTGTATTCATTTTCTTTAATTCTGTAAATCTACTCAAAAGAAACAAATTGAATAGTCCATTTTTTTGTTTTTATAAGAACATAATTTACATATGTTGTATATAATTGTTTTCTTCTCCACTATCATAAAAAAAAGGGGTTTCTTGATTTTAGCAAGAAGTGATAGTAGACATAATAGAAATCATTCTGAGAACCCCTTTTCTTACTTCTGAAACATACTATTATTTTATGTGCACTGCTGAACTGCTGGATATCTCTGTTTCTAAATATATTCAGGAGGCTGAAAGAAGCACTCAAAAAGTCTGGGAGTTGCCACATACACAATGTCTCCTTAAGGAAGTGGCCCTAACAGTGTCTATCCTTCATAACTACTAGAAATCATAGAAGCAACTGAAAAGAATCCCACGACTTTAACCAAGGCTGTTTGAACCCGTAACTGGTCCACATGTGGAAAGAAGTTGCCAACAGGCTGAGTGTGAGGGAGATTTAGAATCACAGGGCAGTTAGCATCACACCTTCTCAATCATGGAAAAGTGCTCCATCCCAGAGAGCCGTCTACTGTCCTGAGACTGGTTATTTGCCAGTAAGTGCAAGAAAACAGGCCACCTGAGCCCAAGTTCTTGCTTCACCAGGTGAATTCCTTCATTTCTCATTGAAGTCAACTGTGCATATCCACGTTAGAAGAACTTGGAGCTGGTGTGAATGATGACATGACTTCCTGTGTGCATTTTGCATATGCATCCTCCCAAGGAATCTTAATTCCCCAAAGTACTTTGTGCAAGTCTCCTTCTTAAAGCCCTAATAAAGCTGACAAACGAAGAGAATGATTAAATTCAAAATGAAACTAAGAAAATAACAAAAACTAAAAAATGAAGGTAGCATTACTTGTGGCTAGGTCCCTTGATACATCAAAACTCTCAAGAAGGAATTTAAATATTGATAGTTTTGGCTTATATGCTCACATGTTGAGACATTCTATTCTTTTCAACTTAATATTTTCTTAAGAACATTATAGAAATGACAATAATGGATATTTTTCAGGAGGTAAGAACTCCTGATTCAGTCCAGTGATGTAGTAGAAAAATTTATATAGATTTCTCAAACATGTCTAACATCCTTAACTTTGTATTAATTCCCAGTATGAGCTTTATATAGAGTATTATTCCTAGACAATAGTAACTACAATAAAGTCCAATGAAACTAGATTATTGTCATCTGTATAATTTTTAATAATCTAAATGACTTGTCTTTTTCCAAGAAGTTTAGCTAATTGGGAAAAGTGATGTTTTGTCTTATGTCTATACCCATTAATGAAGTAAAGGTCATTGGAGAGTCTGAAATTTTAGAATATTTCAAAAGTAACAATTCTAAAAAGGGATAGAATGAGGTAATCAGAGAATAATGACGCTATGAGTATAGTTAAAGTTTTGTATTATTTATGCAGCTCTAGAATTCAAAAATGTTATATTTGAGTTTGTCTAGTGCCCATTTTATATGAAACTCATTATACCCTTATTATTTAGCTTTTATGCTTGTTATAGGCTGAATTGTGCCCCTTCCTCAGTTTATATGTTGAAATTCTAACCCTCAGTACTTCAGAATGTCCTGGAGATAGGACTGTTAAATTAAAATGAGGTAATTAGGGGGACCCTAGTCCAATATATCTTATGTCCTGATAGGAAGAGGAAATTTGGACACTGACAGGCACAGAGGGAAGACAGTGTGTAAGACTACCATCCAGAAGTCAGGGGAGATGTCTGGAACAAATCCTCATAAGAAATCAACCCTGCTGGCACCTTGATCTTGGACTTTTAGCTTCCAGAACTGTGAGAAAATAAATTTCTGTCCGGTAAGCCTCTCAGCCTGTGGTACTTTGTTAGGGCAGTCCTAGCACACAAGTACATGCATCTGTTGAAATTTGCTACAATAGTAATAATAATAATATTAATAATAATAATAAATGTGGGGAATTTTATGCTGAAAAAAGATGTTTTCCAGCTTTGCTATGACTTTTTAGAAAAAATTATGTCCTAAATCTTAATATTTAGAAGCTATATGCCAAAAGGAGGAACATTTAACCAAAGAAAATAATTAATTGAGATGTGAAGAACATTCTTGATACACTTAAGTTTATCTTAACAATTTCAAAATATCCACACACAGCTCTTATTAGTTTACCTTTGAGTTATAAGAGGTTTTAGTTGGATACTCAAAATCCTCTCCTAGGTGTTGTAAATCACACGGTATTAATGAAAGAGAACTATCTTAAATGAGTAAAGTGTTGCCACTTAGTTTTAAATGGAATTTTAATACATTTTAATACGTATGAGAGCCATCTACTGAATTTTGAAGGACTGTGTAGTGTGCTATCTTTATGCAGCAGATAAAGAAGATTAAATTTACCTATAAGAAAAAACAGAAAGAAGAAAATTATTGTAGTAAATAAAATTAAAATTAATTTTGTATTATTCATGAGGTATGATGGAGCAATGTTTGGCAAACTTTTTCTATAAAAGGACAAATAGCAAATATTTTTGACTTTGCAGATCATACAGTCTGTCGCGATTACTTAAATCTGATATTATGTAAGCAAATAGGTAATGCACTATGCCAGTAAACTTTGTTTACAAAAAAATAGTTGGCTGGGCTCAACTCACAAGATATACTTTGCCAACCCTGTGACAGAGGACAAAAGGTATATAAAATTAATTTTGAAACTTTAAACAGATAAGTAATAATCCAGGAAATCAACTCTGTCATAAGAAAGCTTCCTGCCCAAAACACGCTGGACCAGATGGCTTCCCAGTCTTGTATTCTACAAGACATACAAGGAGGAGCTGATACGGTTCTTACTGAAAGTACTCCAGGCAATCACAAATGATGGAATTATCCTCAACTCATTTTATGAAGCTAACATCATACTGATAACTAAACCTGGCAAAGACCCAACAGGAAAGAGAATTACAGGCCAATCTCCTTTATGAACATAGACGTAAAAATTCTCTGCAAAGTTTTAGCAAATCAGATCCCACAACAAGTCTTAAGGATCATTCACCATGACCTGGTGGGCTTCATTCTTGGGATGCGAGGTTGGTCCAATATTTGTGTGACCATAAATGTAACTCAGCACATTAACAGATGCAACACCAAGAACCACGTGATTATATCATTAGACACAGAAAAAGCATTCAACAAAATCCAGCATCCCTTCTTGATAAAAACCCTTGAGCATCTAGGCATAGAAGGAACATTCCTCAAAACAGAAAAAGCCATCTACAAAGGACAAAGAGCCAACATTTTGCTCAATGGGTAGAAGCTAGAAGCATTCCCCTTAAGAAATGGAGTAAGACAACGATGCCCACTCTCACCCCTTTCGTTCAACATAATGCTGAAGTCCCAGCCAGATCAATCAGGTAAGAGAAGGAAATCAGGTATCTAAATAGGAAAAGAGGAAGTTAAGCAATCCTACTTTGTGGATGATATGATTGTATAATTTGAAATCTCTAGGAAGTCTGTCAAAAACCTCTTTGCACTGATAAACAACTTTAGTAAAGTCTCAGGTTACAAAATCAACCTGTAAAAGACAGCTGAATTCCTTATACACCAGCACCAAGCAGGCAAAGAACCAAATAAAAAATACACTCTCATTCACAATAGCCACAAAAAAAAAGAAAAGAAAAGAAGAAATACCTTACCAGAGAAGTGAAAGACCTTTACAGTAAGAACTACAAAATGCTGCTCAAAGAAATCAAGGATGACACAAACAAATCCAATTTGCATACCCATGGATTGGAAGAATCAATATCGTCAAGATGTTCATCCTACCTAAGACAATCTACAGATTCAATGCAATACCCATTAAATTACCAACATCGTTTTTTACAGACCTGGAAACAACAATACAGAAATTCATGTGGAAACAAAAAAGAACATGAATAGCCAAAACAATACTCAGCAAAAAGAACAAAGTAGGAGGTATCATATGTGCAGATTTCAAATTTTATTACAAGGCATAATCAAGACAGGCTGGTATTGGTACAGGAATAGGCCATAGACCATGGAACAGGACAGAGATTCCAGAAGTAAAAACACAATCTCTCAATCAACTCATCTTCAACAAAGCCACCAATAAAAATAATCGAGGAAAGGAGATCATATTTAGCAAATGGTGCTGGGAAACCTGGCTGACCACATGCAGAAGAATGAAATTGAACCCTACTTATTATCATATAAAAATATCAACTCAAAATGGATCAAAGACATAAAGATATAATCTCAAAGTATAAGAATCCTAGAAGAAAATGTAGGAAATGTCCTTATGCACATCAGAGTAGGCAATGAATTCTTGACCAAGTCCCCCAAAGTGAATTCCATAAAGGCTAAGATAGACATGTAGTACCTTATCAAATTGAAATCTTTTGCACAGAAAAAGAAACCACCAAGAGAGTTGTCTCTTTATTCTCTTCAGAAAAAACATTCAGAAATTATGCACCTGACAAAGTTCTAACATCCAGGATCTACAAGGAACCCAAATGAAATGAAAGGAAAAAAAGCAAGCAACCCCATTAAAAAGCAGGCAAAGGACATGAAGAGACACTTCTCAAAAGAAGACATATAAGCAGCCAACAGATACTTGAAAAAATGATTAGCCTCACTAATCATCAGAGAAATGCAAATCAAAACTATAAAGAGATACCACCTAACTCTGGTAAGGATGACCATTATTAACAAGTCAAAAAACAACAGATGCTGGCATGCGTATGGAGAAAAGGGAAAGCTTCTACACTGCTGATGGGAGTGCAAGCTAGTTTAACCTCTATGCAAATCAGTGTGGTGATTCCTAAAGAACTAAAAACTGATTTTCCCTATGATCCAGCTATCCCTTTTCTGAGAATATTATACACAGATGAACATAAATTGCTCTACAAAAAAGATACCTGCACTATTGCTGCACTATTCACAATAGCAAAAACATGGAACCAATCCAACTGCCCACTGAAAGTTTACTAGGTAAAGAAAATATGGTACATATACACAATGGGGTATTACACGGCCATAAAGAAGAACACAATCATGGTCTTTGCAGCAAATTGGATGCATTTGGAAACCATCATACTAAGTGAACTATCACAGAAACAAAGAACTGATTATCACATGTTTCCACTCATATGTAAGGGAGGGATCAACAGTTGCTTGGCACTGCTAGGGAAAGGAGAGAGGTAAGAAGGTGGGGGGCACGTGACAACAGAAATGGTACCTGGTCCGCTACCAGAGGGAGTGAGGGCTGGTTAGAATCACAAATTTCACCTGCATGTAGCCCACTTGTGTAGGAAATCCTCACTTGCACCCTACATTGCTATTAAAACAAACAAACAAACAAACAAAAAACAATCAAACAATCTGCATGAAATTGTTGCAGAGAAAATGCAATAGTTATCTTTTTGGGTTATGCATCAGTTGGAAGGTGTCAATTAAATTGAAATGCTGTGAAAGGAAGAAAAACAAAGCTTTTTTCATATTATGATTTGTTGATCAAAGAACTGGGAGAAGGAGGAAAAAAATATGGTGAGAAAACAAAAAAAGAGAAAGTGGCAGTGTTTTTGAGTGAAAAAACTTTTTTTCTGTAATATTTGAAAACTCAGGTTTACTAGGCAAACTCACCTGTTCTAAGTTCCTTGGCAGGTTTGACTGAAGTCAGTGAACAAGATCACAGTTTAATGATAGAGTTGTCAGAAACACAAATTCCTTGTAAGAAAGAGGAAAAACAAGAGAGGAAGACACAGAGACAGTCTGTTTTTTTCCTGCATGGACCATGAATAACTATTTGTACAAAGATAGGGATAGAGAATTTTCCTAGTATCTATTTTAACTTCAAAGTAAATTTCAAGAGAAGCAAGTGATGATTCTTCAGCCTCATATTTATAGAATTGTTTATTACGTAGGAGGGGCACTGGACGTGAATGTAACAAATATATTTCTATACAGATCTGTTCTGTCAGTTAGAGCTGGACTTGCTGTTGTTGTCAGTTAAGTCAGCTGACCAGATGATTGCTTCAATTGTCTATAAAGATAGAAAATTCTTCTAAACCTGTTTACTTTGAAATAGCATAATACCTTTTAATATCATGTAAAATATCATTTTAAAGTGGATTCATCCTATGCGTACTTGTGTTGGTTCAATAGACATGTTCCTTTCGGAAATTTGAGGAAACAGTTTGGTGCAGGGGACATTTATTACAAATGTAATGTTCATGGAACATGAACATGTCGTTTCACGGTGTGAGATTGCCTGAGGCTTCTCAGGTGTAAATGGACTAGGTAAGATAACGGAAAATTCGGCAAGGTCAGAAGAGAGAAGAACAGATTTATCCTTAAGTAGAAGACATAAGTTTTTCTGGTAGCCTGCCTTTCCTTGAAAGCAGACTGGTAGTAAGAAGAAACCATTAAACTGTTTAGGGGCAGTTTGGGGGCAGTGATACACACAGTATTCAGGAAAATAGATTCAAAAGCCAACAATTGTTATTCAGAACGCCAGAGGAAATTTAGTGAAAATGGTTGACTCTATAAAACACAGGAGGGACATTAAGAATTCATTACACTAAGTAACATAAAGAGCATATGTACCAGGGTATAAAATTTCGCTAACCAAAGTTTGGAAGTTCCTGTAATTCTCTGATTGTTGGACAATTCTAAATAAGTTCTTGTACCTAGAAATACATTCATAAGTTATGAAATCCCCTTGTAATCATTTTGCTATGGTATTAGCATGGCATTTGTCACTAATATGATGCAAATATATTGTTTATACACTTAGAACACCAGTAAATTTGAAATGACATTAAAATATGTAGCTGAATGCCTCTGGTGTCAGTTTTGGCTCATTTAGACACTGTCTTTGAATAAATAAATAGCTGAGTTGATGACACCTTTTAATTTTTTTCTTCTACTTGATTTTAATAGATTATTGCCTTTCTCAGAGCTATTTGAAATGTTTTTCTTCATTCATTTACAACATAAATTAACATGTCATTTTTTCATGAATTTTTGAAAGTGGATAGGATGTGACAGTACTTGAACTGTGTGCATCTGTATACACATTTCAAGGCTTTAAATAAGTCATTTGAAGAGGAATAGGCCCATACAAGAATCTGTCATTGCTATGCAATTATTGTAAGCTAAATTGCAATGTCACCATTAGAAAATGAAACAATGCCAGAGTCGTGCTAAAACAAAAGTCAGTTCTAGAAATAGCAACTACTGACTGTTATTTACTTTGTATATTCTGAAACTGTAGGTTATCATTTGACCTTGAGAGGAAATGATTTTGTGAATATTGATCAATACAATTACCAAAAATCTCTTCACATTTGCAAAAATACAGTGACTCTTGATTTTTGGCACTTAAATAAAATAAAGATAAAATAAAAACTATATACTCTTTTGACAGTGGTATAGAAATATAACCATTTTTTTTGGTAAATAATACAATGATCATGCTTGGTGTGTTGGTATCCCATACCTTGACATTCATCGGAATAGTCTGAAACATATTCATTCATCTTATATTTCTCTTAAAATTTTTAAATTTCATTATTCCATATTATCACTGGCTACTATTTTATTTGACTCAAGTCAAGTTTAAGTGTTTGTTGTTTGTCCGTCTTTCTTCAGTGATCCTATAATGAGGTACTCTTGCTTCCCCTGAGTTTAAATAGAAATCCATCTCAGCATCAACCAGTACTTTCCATTATTTAACTTTATTATTTCTATTATCCTGCTCAAGATATTTTAATAACTACTATATCTGAATGACTGTATCTAATGATTCATTCTCCAGAAAGAAACTTTATTGCCAGTCCTAGCCTGCTAACTAATCCATCTTGACGATTCAACTTAATTTAACAGAATCTGCAGAAACATTAAGCATAATAATATCCCTTCTCATCATTGTTAAAAATTTTTCATAATGCATATAATAAATAGGGCCAATGGTTAGATTATATAATGGAGGTAAGGATTGTCTTCAAACAGTTGTATATGAAGATATGCTGTGTAACTACACATACTTATTATATTGTTAAACTGTATAAAATCACAGATACTCATCCATGATGAAACTATAAAAATTTCAATTCATAAGATACAATCTAAAGTGAATCCAGAAAAGGATTTTGTAAAAAAAAAACCCCTAACCCCCCCAAAACAACAAAAAAACCCGCTTACTAAGTTTACTGTAATATTACCACTCAAATATCTTTCTGCTATCTCTTTCAGGAGTTGTTTCTCTGTAATCATACTTTATACACTAAAAACTACATGAATAAAATTGGGATTATATATGAGTTTAAAAAGTGCTTCAAGTATTCTTTCTAATTTTTGTGAGACAATACAACTAAATACTTTTAAAAAATTCTGCTTATGACTGCATATTATTTTTTCATAGAGGCATAGTTGATAGCAAAGTTACTTACCATGCCTGGAATGATTAAATAGAAAAACTAATGCCGAAAACAACAAGGGGTGTCAATACAGAGTCAATACTCTGATTACTGATCTACCTTTCCCTCTCTATGCCTTGTCTTTGTTGTTTGCTTGGTATTTGTTGTTGGTGGTGTTGTTTATTGTATATTTAATGCCAAACACACTTTCTGGCATTCAGTAAGCACTTAACAAATGTTTCAATTTGGAATGATTAAATAGAAAGACTAACACTGAAAACAATAATGGATGGTGGTCAATATTCTGATTCCTGGTCTCCCTTTCCCTCTCTATGCCTTGTCTTTCTTTTTTGTTTTTTTAAAAATTGTTTATTATTGTAAACTTAACACCGAACACACTGTCTGGCATACAGTAAGTACTTAAATATTTCAATATGGAATGATTAAATAGAAAAACTAACCCTGAGAACAATAATGGGTGGGGTCAGAACTCTGGTTACTGATCTCCCTTTCCCTCTCTATGCCTTGTCTTTGTTGTTTGCTTGTTTATTTATTATTTTTTAAGGGACTTGACAATTTCTCCTGCAATGTGAAGGCTCTGAGGTCACTCCTCAGCGGATGAAGGCTTGGGCACGTGCACAGTCACCCTAGCATGGCAGTAGTTTTAGCAGATCCCTCCGTCTCTTTTTCAGCCTCTGTTGGTGATCACATCCAATTTTAGACTTTCCACATTACCAGCTAATTGCTTTATTGTTTTTCAATGTCATGGCACATACTTTCTCCAATGTCTGATGCAATTAAATTTGAACCCCTTTGCAGGAGTGACTTTTGCTGCATCTTTGTGACTGTTCTGACCCAAGGAAGGCTCTTCCCAGCTTTCTTCCCTTTTTCCTCTCTGACAAACTAGTTGGCATGTGGTTTAACTTCTTGTTCCCATGGAACCTTCTCTTAATCATCATTTTTGACAGTTCGTGATGCTTGAACTTCTCCACACACTACTTCAACTCAAGTTAGTTCCCTCAGGGAGAACTTCGGAGTGCTCTGTCTGAGCGACTGCCATGTCTTCAGGGCAAAACTCTACTCCACTATTTGTAGCTGGGGTTGGGGAAAGTGGCAGTCCTGTCTCCAAGTGATTCCCCTGCAAGCATGTTGTTGGGTCAAGGTGTGCTAATATACATATATATAATTTAAAAATTTTATTTATTTTATTATATTTTTAATTAAAACGTAAACGTTATTTATTCATGATATACAACATAATGCTTTGACCAATGAACTCATAGAAGCAGAGACTGGAGGTTGGGGACATTGGGAAGATGTCAGTCAAAGGACACAATATTTTAGTCGGGCAGAAGTAATAAGTTCGAGATCTATTGTACACCATGGTGTCAACAGTGAACAACAATCTATTGTATACTGGAAAATTGCTAAGACAGTAGATTTTAAGGGTTCTTACCACAAAAAAAATAAGTACATAAGGTAATATATGTTTTAAATAGCTTGATTTAGCTATTTTATGATGGCTTTTGTACATTGTGTAAAGTAAGAATCTAAATTTCATTCTTCTGCATGTGAATAACCAGTTTTTCCAGTTTATTGAAGAGACTGTTTATTCCTCATTGTGTGTTCTTGACATCTTTCTTTGTTGAAAAATCAGTTGACTATAAATGTGTGGATTTATTTTGGGGCTTTCTCTTCTGTACCATTGGTCTATGTGTCTGTTTTTATTCCATTATCATGGTGTTTTATTATTATTGCTTTGTGGTATATTTTGAAATCAAGTAGTGTGATGCCTCCAGCTTTTCTTCTTTTTTTCCCCTCAAAATTATTTTGGCCACTCATGGTTTTTTGTGGTTCATTCAAAAAATTTATAATTATTTTTTTTTTATTTCCATGAGAAATGCCATTGGAATTGTGGTAAGTATTGCACTGAATCCGTAGATCACTTTGGGTAATAAAAAATTTTTAATGATATAAATTCCTCTAATCTATGAACACAAGATGTATTTCCATTTTTGTGTGTCTTTAATTTCTTTCATCAGTGTTTTGTAGTTTTCAGTATACAGATCTTTCACCTTTTTGGTTAAATGTAATCCTCAATATTTTACTTTTTGGTGGCCATTATAAATGGGATTGTTTCCTTGATTTATTTTTTTAGATTGTTCATTGCTAGTGTATAGAAATGAGAAGTGGCTTCTTCTTGGCTTGCCTCTCTGAATATGGAATATTTGCCCTCCTAGCAAGCTGGGAAAAGGTTAGTGGGCGGGCCCTTAGTACTTTTGGTACATTGGTAATGATGTTTACCTTAAAATTTATCTTGTTTGGTTTTAATATTGGTATACTGGTATTTTTTTTTTTTAACATTCTATCTTTCTCTATTTAAGAGTATCTCTTAAAAGCGGTTCATATTTAGGTAATTTTGTTTTATTCACAGTTTATTGACTATTTTGTATTTCATCTTTTAAATTTATATATTTCTAGAATACACATTATTTTATCATTTAATTAATATTGTTTTATTCAATTTTGTCTGTTTTTATTTAACTTAGCTATGGATATATTTGGGTATGAATCTACTGTCTTGCTGTTTGTTTTTGTGTGCCATGAGTATTCTGTAATCTGTTTGTTTTTCATTTTTTACTGTACTTTTTATTATTCCATTTCCCCTTCCACCTTTAGTTTGGAAAGCTTGTACTTTTTCGCTCTTACTTTAATGTTTTCCCTAAAGATTATAATGTGTAGAATAGATATGGTTAAATTTAAAACTTTGTATTTTTAGAAATTGCTACAAGATTCTGGCACAATTTTAACTGCATTTAACCCCCTTCCTGTTTTTTGTGCTACTGTTCCCTGGTATTCAAATCTGTATTTTCAGTTTCACAAGACCAGGCATGGTGGTTTCACGCCTGTAATTCCAGTGTTGTGGAAGGTCTAAGTTCAATACAATCAATTCATTTAGACTTATTCATATGTCCATTCAATTTGTTGCACTTTATTTGTCATTGCATCTCCATATTTCCATCTGAGCTAAATGTTCTTCTGTTTAAAGAATACCCAATTGCATTTCCTTTGGTGTGGATCTGCTTTTTTTTTTTTTTTTTTTTGAGTCGGAGTCTCACTCTGTCGCTCAGACTGGAGTGCAGTGGCGGCTTTCGGCCACTGCAGCCTTGCCCTGCTGGGCTCCGCAATCCTTCCTCCTCAGCCTTCCGAGTAGCTGGAACTACTGGCACGCGCTACCACGCCCGGCTAATTTTTGATTTATTGTAGAGATGAGGTCTCGCCAAGCTGCTCAGGCGGGTCTCAAACCCGCGGGCTCAGGCAATCCACTCACCTCAGCCTCCCAAGGCACGGGATTACAGGCTGAGCCACCGAGCCGGGCTTGGATCTGCTTTTTAAAACCTCTTAGTTTTTGTTTGTCTGAAAATGTCTTATTTTACTTTCATCATCTTCTGGCTTCCATTATTTCTTCTGAAAAGTCTTTAAGTTTTATTGTAGCCCCTTTTAAGGAAATGTTTATTCATTTTATGACTATTTTTAATATTTTATTTTTACATTGTATCTGCAGTTTGATGTCTTTCATCAGTTTTGGAAAATTCTAAGCCACTGCTTCTTCAAATCTTCTCTCTGGCTAATTGTCTTTCTCTTCTTATTTTGGTATTTAATTACAAGTATATTATACTTTTCACCATATTGCCTCTATCTCTTGTGTTTACTAATTTATTCCATTTTGTTTCCCTTCCATGCTTTAGTCTGGATGTTTTGCTTTGTAGTTCACCAATTTTCTCTTTACTTGTGACCAATTTAAAGTTAAATTGAACCACTGAGTTTTTAACTTCATTTATCATATTTTCAATTGCAGGATTTCTATTTACTTTACTTTTTAAAAAAAAATTATTTGCCTAGATTTCTATCCTTGTCATTTTATATATTAACAGATTTAATAGCAGTTCTTTGAAAGTCATAACTGAAAATTTCCCTTTTTTATATTCTATATTCTATTTCTATTACATTTTTTCTTTTCTCTTTCTCTTCTTTTAAAATTTGTTTCTTTCTGTTTACCTATTAATTTTTTTTTTGAACTGTTACACATTATTTGCAAAAATGTAATCTTGGATCTTGAATTAAAAATATTGTCCTTTTTCTATAGAAGTTTATTTTTTCTTTCTGGTACTTTGTTATCTTAAGGGTAGATACCCATCTTACATATCTTGAACTACAACTTTCTCCAACCTACATCAGATTGCCCAAAGCTCTGCTGTCTGATTTCAGTGGGTCTCAGCCCTCCTTTTATTTCAACTTCTCAGCCTCTCAGCCACAATTTACATACTTTCAAATGTTTCAAAGAGAAAAACAATGTGAAATATTAGGCTTATTTCTCTGAGCTGCTCTTTTCTCTAGGAGATTTTCATACAAGCCTTCTATGATTTGATAACTCTGTTATTCTTTCAAGAAGCTATAGAAACACACACACACACACACACATACACACACACATACATGTACACACACACAAATATTTTCACTCTGATATGGTTGTTCTGAGTAGCTACTTTGTCATCTGGAAGCCAAATTCTGCCTTCAATCAGAAAAATATATATATAAATGTTTTTATTACAATTTTTAGCATTGAATTTTTAGGAATCCTTAAAATGAGGCTTTCTGATTCCCAAATCATTCATTTACTCCTGCTCATTTTAATTTCTTTATTTTCATCTGAATTCTAAATGAATTTTTAACTTTTTTCTTTACTAAGCTGATTTTCTAGAGCTGAATTATCTTCTTTACTGACACTAATTGAGAATGTTGGCTTATTTTTCTAGTTTTAACTTTCTTTCATCATTTTAACCTTCTTCACCTCATTGTCTCTACATTAACTGTTTTGCTGTTTTTGTTGTTACCTGTTTTTCTTTTATGGAGATTCCCCCTCTATTTCAAATAGTCGTGTCTTGTCAATTCTTGTAGTTACAAGTAGTTTTCCAAACATTTCTGTATGTTTTGGCTACTTTTTCTATTTAGAGAGAAATGTTTTCTCTCAAAGTTCACTATAGAGGTCCAGTTACCCATGTTTTTAGATCTTATTTTATACATTTTGCATTTAACTTTCTCATTTCACCTTCTTACACATAAACTCTTAACCAGCAGGTGCTATGGCTATATAATCCTTAGTCCTACACTTCATTTGCATGGATGATTGTCAAATATATTCTCAGCTGCATAGACTGAAGTTGGTTTGGTAGCCACAGCTCTCATTCTAATTCCTACTATCTGGCAGACATTCATCAATGGTCCAGCAGATATTCATTTAGCTTGCTCCACTGTTGGGATATCATCATCTATCTCTTGAGCCTGCTTCTTTCTCATATTGATTCAGGGTATTAGATGAAAACCTCTAATTTCTGTAACTTCCTGCCTTCAGGGATTTTCTTTCTACCTTTCCAAATGCTGTGTGTGTGTGTGTGTGTGTGTTTTATATGAAGGTACTGAAGGGCACAGGGAACAGTCAGAGCCCCCCCCTCAAGATGGCACTGACCACTCGGGCCACATGGAAACAACAAAGGCCCTAAGTTCCAGCTTCCCTCTATATGATTTCTCACGCACGCAAAGTTCAGACTTGCTAGCCAACAATCTTCTCCTATGACAAATCAGCCTTATAATACCCTCCAATAATAATCTCGGCCCGCCCTATTTCCCCTCTGCTCTACCCAATAGGATGCTAGCACGACCTCTTCCTGCCCTCGCTAAACTAATAA
>CAUYQG010002388.1:0-12943 GCA_963574415.1 Tarsius wallacei
CACGCCTGTAGTTCCAGCTACCTGGAAGGCTGAGGCGGAAGGATCGCCGGAGCCCAGCAGGTCGAGGCTGCGGTGGCCGGGAGCGGCCACTGCACTCCAGTCTGGGCGACAGAGTGAGATTCCAACTCAAAAAAAAAAAAAGAAAAGAAAACCAAGACATAAAGAGACTGGGTCACTTGCCCAAAGCTAGTAGTAGCTGGTTGAGCTAGGATTTGAATCTGAGAAGACTGGCATCAAACTCCTTTTCCATAGTAGACACTGCCAGTTGGCCCCGTATTCATTCTCTCCTGCCTTAGTGACAGAGTATCCATTTTACTCCAGAATATTGCCTCTGAGCATAAGAGACATTTCCTAGCCTCCTTGACAGCTGGATGTGTCCCTATGAATAAGTTCTGTCTCTGTCATCTAAATAACAGAGTAACTGTGGGAATTCTGGATAGGGTCCTTGACAAAAGGAGGTGTATCCTTTTTTTTCCTTCTCCTTCTCCCTTTTTGGGACATGCATGTGATTGCTGGAGTTCTAGAAGCCATTTTGGACTATGAGATAGCCTAAAGAATATCAGACTGAAGAGTTAAAAAAGAACCCAGGCCACTGATGACATCCAAGATCTGCCTTTCCAGGCCTGATGCATCTACTCTCCATCCCTAGGGATAGAAATTAACTTTCTTCTTATTTCAATCACTGCAGTTTGGTCTCTCTCACAAGCTGACAAATCTTTCCTACCTGAGAATTTCTAACTAGATTTCATGATTACCTGATTTAATCATCACAACCCTATTGCTAGGTGGGTGGTATCCATTTTATAGATGGGAAAGCGGAGGTGTAGGGAGATTAAGCATCTCAACCTGGGTCACCCAGATCAAAGTGGCAGGAGTGGACACTCATACTCAGGACAGTTGATGCCAAGGGAACATGCCCAGAAGGGGGCAAGGCTGGCTAAGAAAGAGCCCTAGGGGTTTGCTGCTTTGGAGTTCTGAGTGGGGCCTGGGAGTCCGTACTGGAAACAGCTTTCCAAGTGATTTTAACACACAGCTAGAATCACTGCCCCTGTCTGTGTTTTATGACTGTTAGACAATCAAAGGAAAGGGTGAATGGAAAGGTGAGAATAAAGTAACAAGGGGAGGGGCACGAGGGAGGACCCCTGTGGGTCAGACATACTCAGATGGTGGCAAAGGGAGAGAGAGGAGCAGCCACTCAGGCCAGGTATCTCCCAGTAGCTCCAGAAAAGGGGACAGCCTGAGTCACGACAGCCAATGCTCACAGCAGCTCTGGTCAGGGGAGGGGATCCAGGTCACCATAGCATTAGCCCGTATATGAAATGTGTTAGAAAGTACAAAGCCAAGAGGACACAGGAGATTCTGACACTATAGGTAATCTTGAACCAAGGAGCAGGGACTGCCTTCAGCCTCAGTCCATACTGTCCATGTGGTTCTGGTCATAGCTGTGGTGGCTCTGTGACCAAGACCATTGATGGCTACATCCCCCTCGCTTCTGTGCATCTGTTTTTATCACCTGACTGAAAGGGTGCTGATCGATGGGATAAGGAAGGGAATGTCTACTTTCCCATTTGCTTTCTCTTACTAAGGCTTGTTTCGACAGTGCTGAGAGATTAAACTGGTCAATGATTGTTAGACTAAAATCACTGAAAACCCATGAGCTGACACTAGACACAAGTCTGAAGCATAGAACTTGTAAAATACCATTTTATTGATTACAAACACTTAAAATAACATGTCATCTGTTAGACAACTTGCAGCAGGATGGTGGTGGCAGGGGGATCCAGACCCTTCCATACCCTTGTTCTGCCCTGTTCACATGATTTTTCTCTGACGTCGTTCCCTGTCTCATTTGCAAAAAGGTCCTGATAGAGATGCATGCACACATGATGAGAACCTCACCTCATTCACTCAATGCTGCTACCCTCTGAGCCTATGGAGAAAGAATCATCTGTGTACTCACTTACTGCAGTGCTGCTGTGTACCCAACATTGTGCTCAGGGCTAAGGGTACAACCCAGTAGAGCCCTACTCTTCCCTCTAAAAGCCCTCCTTGGAGTGCCCCATGAACCAGGAGTTATAATGCTACCCAATAAGTCCTCTACAGAAGTAGATACAGCATATTTTGGGAGCACAGAGATGGAACAAAAACTCCATCTGTGTACAGGAAAGGGCAAGACGTGTTTTTAAAAGGAATTGGTTTTGGTCTCAAAATATGAATAGGAATTTTCCAGGTCGCAGGGTGGGTGGAGTGGGGTTTCCAGGAAGAGGGAAGTCGTGGGCACAGGCACAGTGGCAAGAAAGTTGAGAAGGAGTCAGGACGCTGCAGATAACTCCGGGGGCGCCCACTGTGCACCGAAGGACTGTTGTTGGATCGGACTGGGCTCTCTAATTTAAGAACCGTGTCTTTTCAAAGAGGACAACTTCACCTTTAAAATATCCCTAATCTTGGGAGAGAGTTGAAATTACATTTCAATTAAGAATTATTTCAACAAATGTGAATAGTCACCCAAAGCTTTCCTGGTGACTGGATACGAATGTGGATCAGATTCATATGGATGCCCACGTTTGGATGGCTCCAAATCTTCCTCCGTCCTGACTCGCCACCACCCACATGTACATAGCCTCACTCTCGGTGAAAAACTGATCTCGTGGCAAGTGCCCCTGGTTACCTCTGAGAACCTGGGAAGGATGCCTCCGATGTGCTCCTCCAACTTTCAACTGCTGCTGCTTTGTGCAGTGGTCTCCTGGCCTCTGCGGCCTCCAAGCCATCGGAAGGAGTCTTCCAGCTGCCTTCAGGGGACGTGAGCCCAGGGCTGGATTCCACCATCACGGGACAGTGGCTTCTTCTTTGTCACTTCAGGCTAAGGAGGTGATTCTTATTCCCAAAGTCTCACAAAATGTGCTTTGAAAGACAGTTCTCTCTGCTTCTAAACTCCCCACTCTCCCCAGAGTGACCCGGCATGATTGGGAAGCAAGCTGTCCTCATCCAGCTTCCTCATTCTGTGGCCTCAGCCTAAAAACAGTGTTGCTGTTTGCCCCTTCCCAGGTACAAGAGCAAAACTTCCAGGAGGGAATGAAACACAACAAGCACAGGGTGTTGTCTTCAGCGATGGTGTCTCAGCGCCAGTCTCGACAGCCAGAAAGCCCTGTGAGGGTTTGAATTTCCTCATTTGGGCGAGTGCTAAGGAAGATAAAATACAGACTCTCTTCACCTGGCGAAGCAACCGAAGACACTTGATGTAATGAATGCAAACATGAGCAGGGAGTGAAAATGAAGCCCAAAGCTCTGTAGAAAAGATCTTGAAAGGCTACAAGCTGGTGGCCTACTTTATTTTATATTATTTTATTGGAGAGAGAGGAGTGAGGGGAGGTGCATTTTTAGGAATGTTTAATTTATTTGTATTTAACTTTTGGAGTAAGTAATTCACGTGGTTCAAAATTCCAAAGGGATGAACGAGTGTGCAGTGAATGTTTCCTGTCTCTGTGCCCAGCACCCAGTTTCCTTCCCATAAACACCTAGAATTAATAGTTTTTGCATATCCTTCAAGATACGCATTTAAGTAAATGCTTATACACATGTTTCCTGTTCATTTCACAAATGGGAGCATATTTGCACAACATTCTGTACTGTACTGTTTTCATTTAGGAATGTATCTTGAAGATAGTTCTATACTGAGTGCTATGGTCAGAGTATTTGCATCTCTCTAAAATTCAAATATTGAAATCCCAACCCCCAGAGCGATGGTATTAAGAGGTGGGGTCTTTGGGAGGTGATGAGATCAGGAAGAGAAGCCCTCATGAATGGGATTACTGCCCTTATAAAAAGAGGCCCCAGAGAGACCCTAACCTCTTCCACCATGTGAGGACACAGCTAAAAGGTCTCACCATGAAGCAGGAAGCAGGTTTTCACCAGACATCAAATCTGCTAACAGCTTGACCTTGGACTTCCCAGTCTCCAAAACTGTGCAAAATAAATTTCTACATTTATAAGCCACCCAGTCTATGAAACTTTTTTATAGCAGCTCAAACGAACGAAGACACTGATACATAAAGATGTCTTTTTCTCTTTTATAGCTGTATAATTCCACTATATGAATGTCCAAAGTTTTCTTTAACCAGCCCCATTTATGAGCATTTCACTGTATACAGTTTTCTGTTATTCAAATAATACTTAAGTGAATAGTCTTGTACATATGTCAATCCATTAGTGAGTTTATCTGTGGAATAAATTCCCAGAAATAAATGCCAGGTCAAATGGTACATGCACTTGTAATTTTGATAGCTATTACCAAATTGTCCTCCAAAAATATTGTTCCAATTTACACTTCCACCAGCAGTGTAAGAGACTGTCTCTTTCCCACACCCTCATTAACATAGTTTTCATGTGATTTGCCTTTTGCCAATATGAAAGACAAAAAATTGTCACTCAGAGTACTGTAATTTGAGTTTCTTTATTCTGAGTAACATTGAATATAGTTTCCTATTTTTATAGATCCATTTACATATATTTTTCTATGAAAAATCTGTCACAGTTTTTGTCCATTTTATTGAGGTGTTGCTGATGTTTTGTTCTTTTGTAGGCCTCTTTTCCACAAGGAGGAGAGAAAGAAGCCCTGGTCTTCATTGTGAGATGCTGGTTTGAGTCATTCCTTTTTTAACTTCACATATATGAAGTTTTTGTCTATGCAGAAGTTCTTTGCTTTAATGTGGGTTAGTCTTTCTTTTGTGGCCCCTGAATTTTGTGTCATAACAAAGTCCTTCCAAAACTGAAGATATAGTAATTCTCCCATGGTTTCCTCTAATAATTTTATGTTTTGCTTTGTTCTCCTATGTTTTCTGGTTCTCCTAGGTGTGAAGAATAAATCTAAATTTATTTGTATTTGCAAATGAGTAACCTATTTTCCTGGCATTACTCATTCAATAATCCATGTCTCCCCAACTGACTTGAACTGCCACCTTTATTCAATACCGAATGATGGCTGTATTTGCATATAATTCTGAACTTCTTTGGCTATCCCATTGTTCTGTTCCTGTTATATCACCCTCATATGTTAATCATAGAAGTTTTTGCATTTTAATAACTGATCAACCAGCATTAGTCTTCTTTTTTAGAAGTTCCAAAGTATCTTGCTTTTTAATTTTTCAAAATGAAATCTACTGTCAACTTGGCTAGTTAAAAACTAAATACAACTGTTAATATGCTTATTGGACTAAAGTTAAATTTATACATCACCTTGAGGAAAACTGCAATCTTTATGAATTGAATATTTTCAATATAGTAACATTGCTTTACCATTTACCCAAGTGTTCTTTCCATAGGATCATTTAATTTGATTCATAGATAGATAGTCAGACATATGTATATACACATATATAAACTTTTAAAGTATATTACTAAGTAGTTTAATGGCTGCTGTTGTAAATAAGGTATTTTCTTTCATAATATATTCTAAATAGTTTTCATTTATAAATTTAAAAGCAATTAATTCTTGTATATTAATTTTTACCTCATTGTCAAATTCTCTTTTTCTTTAGGATGCTTTTTCCGGTGACTCTTCTGAGTTTTCCTGGCATATTAGCTTATCATCTGCAAGTAATAATAATTTGACTTCCTTCTTTATGACTTACATAGCTGTACATTTTCTTTTCAACTTTGTTAACTAGACTTGCAGGAAAATGCCTAAAAATGTCAGTGTTTGCAGGCATTCTTGCTTATCTCTGACTTTACTAGGAAAGCAGCTAGTATAAGGCTGGCTTTTGGGATGAGGTGAAGAAAGCTATAATTTTATCATGCAAAAGGAGAATTCATCTATCCTCTTTTGTTAATAGTTTTTATTGACAGTGAATGCTGTGGAATAGTATTTAGGGGTCAGTGTACTGGTGTCTTCAATTTGCTTTGCAATACAGCAAAGAATAAGATAGATTAACAGACTGAAGGATGGAAAATGGGTAGATACATGATAAAGAAAGTAAAATGTTAATAGTAGGTGGTAAATATGTAAGTGTTCATTGTAAAGTTCAACTTTATGTTTGAAACTTTAGACAATGAAGTGTTTCGAAGAAAAGATGTTTGATTTTATAAGATAACATTTGACTACCTCTTGAAGATAATCATATGGCTTTTCTTCTTAAAGCGATTAATATGGTATTTACTAATACACCAAATCATCCATGTATTCCCAGAGAAACCCGCACTTGATCATGTTTTCTTATTACTTTGCACTAATATTCATAAGTGAGATCCTTCTTCCCTCTCAGATTTTGCTGTATCATTTCTGCATTATCTGGCTCTGTACCCCTCACATTCTGTTTATTGACTTAATCATCAGATTTGTTTGAATCTTAGTCCTACAAATAAATAGATTCAATTGTCACTCCAAATACTTTTGCTATAGAGATTCCTCAAGAGCTCACAAGACCAATATTTTCTGAATATTTGTACACTAAAAACTGTCTGTTTTTTCCTTGTATGCTAAAAACAATGATTTGACTGACTATAAAGTATGTAAGTATTATGCCTTGCTTGACAACTTTTGCTTGTTGCTCCATTATTTTCTATCAACAAATAAATCTGTGGAGAGGTCTAAGGCAGGTTCATTGGTCCCATTATTAGAAATCTTATAGGGGGAGTTCTTAGAAACCTTTTCTTTTTTGAACCCCAATAAATTACCAGGATCTTGAGATGGGTCAGTTTTCCCTGTGAAACAGAGTGCCCCTTCAATATTTAAATTTAAGTCCTCTCATTTTATGAGTTGTCTTGACTTCTAACTTTAATATTGGTTCTTTTCCATTATTTCAGCTTCTTCTTTAGGAGTTCCAATTAAGCACATATGTCAGATCTTTTGCCATCTTCCATACTTATCATTTTCTTTCTAGTCTTTTATAATGACTTATGTTCATGTCATTTTTCTCAGTTTGGTCGCATCTGTTTCTATATCGCTTTCTGTGATTTGAGCAATGTCCATCTCCTTTTGTGTTCTTTCTGTTATTTTCATTTATGTGATAGTTTTGATTTTCTCTGACTTCCTTCCTTCACCTTGTCTGGTTTTCTTGCCATTCTTTCTCTGAACTCTGTATTTCAGCCTTACTCATGGTGAAAATTTTGTATGACATTTTTCATCTGATTCATGGCAAGTTATTTTTCTGAAATTGTTCATCTACCACTTTTTCTAGACTTTTCACATTTTAAAACGATGTCTTAGTCTAGATCCTCTGTTGATTCTTTTTTGATTATTCCTCATTAAAAGATGAGATTCTCCTAAACAGCTAATTATTAGACATTCATGTGCATAAAGAATGTGGGGCATGGACTACGCTAGCTGAAACGTTTCTTATAATCCCTGTATTTACATGACTTTTTTGACCTTTATGCTTTTCCAGCTAAGAGTGATGAACATCTATTGATTTTTCCCAGTGCAAAGTCTTCCCCAAATCCACAGAAACCAACCATTTTCTGCAAATATGTCCTGTCTTTGTGTCTAGCAGCCCAGCTTACCCTGACTCTCAGCACCAGTGTACACCCATATTCCCATTATTACCAACCTCATTTTGGAAAATGTTTTTTTATAACTCTTTTTGAGATTTGTAGCTCCAGTGCCCTCTTTCCAACATCAGCCCTCCACATATCTTCTGACAACTAAGTGCCCCTGCTTTGGGCAGCACTTTCAAATATTTTGGCATGTGAGATTTTAGTGGTCTCCTGGTTTCCCGAGAAACCAGATTTCTACATTTGTTTTTAGTTCTCCTTGGCATTTGAGATTATTTACCAGTTCGTAAGAGGTAGTACCAAAAACACCTGGGAAAACTATTTTTAATAAGCTCCAAGTAGAAAAGTATTTTTTAAAGATAAAATACAACACTTTCAAGAATTTGGAATAATGAGTCCTCTCAAATTCTGCAAAGTAGAAGAAAAATTAGTAAAACCTACTTGTAAGTCAATTGACAGTCTTGGCAATTACATTAAAAGCCTTAAAATATTTATACGGTTTGACCTAGCAGTTTCAATATAACTGCAAGGATGTCCAATGAAGCGTTCTTTATAATGACAAAAGTATTGAAATAGAGTTAATGTTCAATAATAGGGTTATAGGGCTATGTTTATCCTCATAGTGGGAAATGACGTATAAGATCATAAAACAAAACTAATGTCATGATCCCATAAGTGTAAAATGTAAAAAAAGAAGAGGCATGGATGAGTGAATAGAAGGAAGGGAGGAAAGAAAGAAGGTAGAAAGCAGAGGAGGGATGGACGAAGCAAGGGAAAGAAGGAGAGAAGATGGATACCGAGTGGAGGATTTGCACTGTAGAATTAAGAGAGAGACTTTGTAAGAGATGCAGCTACAGAATGATTTAAATATTTTCTTTGGACATTTCTATATTTTCTAAATTTTCCAAAACACATCAGTTGAAGACCCAAGCTGGAGCTAGTATGTGCTTTTCTTTAGAAAATATACTCAGCAATTTTCCAGGCCAAGGGTGGCACCGCTTCCCTTCTTTTCTCACTCTCAGCCCCAGAGTCTCAACCGTAATTGTTGGTGTGCTCCATCTGGTCCCAGGATGTAACTCAGCAAAAACTATGCTCTAAGGGAATTCTAAGTCATATTTTTGAACAGGAAGCATTGACAGTTACTAGTATCTTAATGTGGTTCTTAAGGGTCTAATATAAGAAACTTATAAAAACAGTAAACTAACATCAGAGTCTCTCCATCATAGCGAGACGAGTTGTGGTTGAGAAGGCTGTATCAGATCACTCTCCTCTTCATCTTGAGTCTGCACTCTCTTGTATTATCCCCTGTTCCACATCATACAATTGTGTATGTTTTGGATAGTGTTCTTTCTTATGCTAGGACATTTTCTATCACTTGAGGACTATAGTAGTTAAATATCATATGTGAAGAACAAACACTTGAGCAGCTACCCTTACCTAGGGAGATTTTCCTCTTCCATCTTAACTGTGCACAGATCCACGTTTGAGGTTATATTTTTGAGCTGGTAACCCAGAGTTTTTATTCCTGAAGTAAAATGGGTGCCATGTCGGAGTCAAATGCATTCATGCGCAATTTGAATCTCTCTCTCCTAATTTTTTCTTTTTTTCTCTTTTGGAGTCAAGGTCTTACTCTGCTGCACAGGCTGGAGTACAGTGGCCCAACGATGGCCCACTGCAGCCTCGACTTCCTGGGCTCAGGCACTACTTCCACCTCAGCCTCCCAAGTAGCCAAAACTATAGGCACATGCCATCACGCCTAGCTAATTGTTTTTTTTTTTTTTAATTTTGTAGAGACAAGGTCTCACCATGTTGTCTGGACTAATCTCCTCTGGGTTCAAGCGATCCTCCTGCCTCAGCCTCCTAAAGTGCCGGTATTACAGGCCTGAGTCACTGTGCCCAGCCCTCTCCTAATATTTGTGTGTGTGTGTGTGTGCGTGCGCGCGCGTGCGTGCATGTGCTTGTGTGGAGGGGGGGTTAAAGTTAACAGATACAGCTTCATTGTCATTCATTTCAAAGTCCCCCTCCCGCTCCAGAGCTCTCCAATTCAACCCTTACAGATTACAGATGGAGAACAAGACCAGCTTCATCTAAACAAGAAGCTTAGTATAAACAGTTCATAAGCACCTCTCCTAATATTTTTAAATGCTTAGGCATTTAATGCCCTCTCTGATGAGGGCTGACAGGTTGCTCTTCTAAAAACTGAAATTCATGAAAGAAAAGATGGCACCATCTGTCAAGCCCCTCGAACAATTTCACCAGTAACACCATCTTCTAACACCCAGCCCTCCAAACCCACATCAACAGAGAACACTCTTCTAAAGTTCGACCTCCTTTTCCCTCAATTGTACTTTCCCTGCCAATAAAGTCGACGCCCCCTAGATTTAAGATTCTTGTATGTGTTGTGGGGTGCCACTCCCTGAGACAGCATGGCAAATGATCAAGTAACTCTGATCATGGTAACTCATTCTGAAGAGGCAGCATAGTACCTGATCCTTTTTTCTTATCCACACTAAGAGGCAAATGTGGTAGAAGAGAAGTTGTCTCTCCCTTTACATTCTAACAATAAACATACCAATTACATAGATTAGACTGTTGTTATAAAATCACCCAACTCTATTTAAAACTTGAGTCCTAGCTCAAACTCTACAAATGCCCCTCCTATGTGGATAATCCTTTTGTGTTAAATACAACTGAGACTGAGTAGCAGAAACCCAGAGAAGTATTTTCATAATTATCCTAGAATTGTGCCTAAATGTAAAATGCCAAAATTTCTGGCATCTCTGTCTGAGATGAGAAAATCAGTGAGGTACAATTGAGTTATATGATCAAATCCAGGGATGTAGTGTGTGTCTCAATAGAAAGCCCAAAAGCAGTCTGTGGGAAGAAACATGAAACCTGATTATCTCAGGTCAGAAGCTGAGAGCACTACCATTGGTGGCCTGGGATTCACATCTTTGTCACATGGCCATCTGGTGCTTTACCCTTCTCAGCATTCTACAGGAACCCACTAGAGCTGTGATTGGGAGCTTTGCCAGGATTTGACTAGACATTGAAGGTCATCGGTTGTCATTTATCCTCAGATAGTTGTGTCTCAAACTTTAGCAAACAGCAGGAAGTGATTTAGTGTGCATGATATGTGTAAAAAATAAAATGCTTTGTTATTTTCACATCTGAATACAAAAATCCATGGAAGCTACATTTCTCAGACATTCTTGATGATTACCATTATCTTTGCTTTTCAGTCCTACAAAGATCAGCATGAGAGCACTAAGCCAAGGCTTCTGAAAAACTAGAAACGAGTCACCAAAACACACCAGCTGGCAAAAAATTGTGGAAGAAACAGTGAAATGTATTAAATTTGAGATGTCAGCTTAGACAGGAAGCTGATGATCAAACAAACTGTATTTGTTTCTCTTTTATGTTCTCCCTGAGGAATTTGCCTTTTAAGTACTTGTTTTTTTAAAAACCTTAGTGGCATATATTGCCCACTGACCTCAGATCCTGCTGTAAGATGAAACAAAAAAACTATAGAGATAATTCTCTGTCCTTCATCTCAGAAGGTCACTCATTGTCTTCTAATTATGTCATCATATCAAGATTCACCACAGGAAGGAATATTCAGGAAGCCAAAAAATAAAAATAAAAATAGAAACAGTAAAAGAGCTCATCCCTCAACTTCTTTTCAAACTTAGTCACACATATATTGATATTTACAAAGACTTTAACCTATCGCACATTCAGATGGGTCAGTTAGGAATGTATGAATGTCATCCCTTCAGAAAGAAGTGTCATGGATACATAGTTCACCTTTGAGACTTTACAAAGGAGATCATGCTTTCAGAATCAACCTCTGCTTCCCTATCACTCCCAAGTGTTTGCAAGATTTTGATGCTAGCAGAGGAAAGAAAGGACAGAAGGATGACCTCATTTTCAAGGACTCATGGGATGGATGAGGAAGGAGCAAACCTTTGCCTTCATGAAAACTCTATTGCTCTTCTGATCCAAGAAAATAACCATTAGTACACCTGACTCCCAAAGTTCTCAAATGCCTCTCTAGGGGTTCGTGATGACTCATGCAAGTTTGCAGTTGTTTTCAATGCCATCGGAGATAAAATAAGACAATGGCAACTGAAGGGGTATTTTTAAAACTCAATTTATTCTACATAAAGACCATTACTTTATTCCTTACCTATATCCTTTCTATGTTGAGGTGGTAAAATATTTTTAATAAAGTAATGATGATAGTAGGTGATGGGTTTTCATTAATATTTGTACTTTGCAAAATAAAAACGTCAGTGTTGTTGAATTCTGAGAACCACTGAAATACATTGCATTACTTGAGTGGTGTTTTCCATCTGGAGGCAATGGAGAATGCCTGGGAAGCTGAAACTATACTGTTCTCTACCCCAAACTCAATCCCCTCAGCATCTCCGCAGGTGGGCCTCTGTGTCAGTATTGTCTAAAGTTCTCTAAGTAATCCTACCAGCCAAGGTTGAGAATCTCTGCACCAGGAACTGGATGGAGCACAGTGCTTTCCCTTTTTCTGTGTCTCTCCTTCAAAGCCTTACTGCTTAATTTCATAGGTGCAAGGGGTTATTTATTCAATAGAATCCTAAGGTTCTAACATGCAGGTGGTGGTAATTTTACATCTTTTATTGAACCCTCTTCAGCATCATAGATACTCTCTAAATGGACAGCAAGCCTTAACAATTATTTCAGAAAACAGTTTCTCTCACCCGTGCCAGTTCTGGCATGTCTCTCTTTCCCCTCTTCTTTCTCTAATAAACTATATTTTTAAACTTTAAAAAAAAGTGTTTCTGAAAAATAAAGAAATGCCATGATTTGATAGCAGTAAGTCAGAGTTTGAAGGAGGGTCCCAACAAACATTTGGTTTTTGTTTTCACAGAAGCTGTTTTAAAAGGCTGTTGAACTTCTCAGAACATAAGAAAACCTAAATAATAAGGAAGAGACAGTGTGGAAAGAAGGAATGTCTTAGAACATGGGAACTGAGAGAAATGGAAACAAGAAATGAATAGACAAGCTAATGAAAAATGTAAGACAATATGAAAATTGTTACACAAAGCAACAAAGGGCAATTCTCTATTAGAGAGGAAACAGCTCAGGACCCTTGTGTTCCCCCCCTCAATCAGTGCCATTCACCCCTAAATATCCACTCTCTTGATTTTTGACATCCACTTCCTTTTCTTGAAAATGTGAATGCCTGCCAGGCTTCGTGGCTCAGCCTGTAATCCCGCGCCTTTGGGAGGCTGAGGTGAGTGGATTGCCTGAGCCCGCGGGTTCGAGACCCTCCTGGGCAAGCAAGACCTCATCTCTACAATAAATCAAAAAATTAGCCAGGCGTGGTAGCGTGCGCCTGTAGTTCCAGCTACTTGGAAGGCTGAGGCGGAAGGATCGCCTGAGCACAGCAGGTTGAGGCTGCGGTGGCCGGGAGCGGCCA